>JACJUY010005073.1:14808-54510 GCA_014220935.1 Platorchestia sp. MABIK
AGCATTGATGATGAACAAAATACCACCAAATGGATGTCATAATACCATGGTGAACCTCTACTGTGCCTTATTTTGCACCCAGCAAGGAAACTGTTTAACCAAAAAATAATGCATGCACGCACGTTACGGACTTTTATCCCACGGCATCAAAGCAAGGCGAGGAAATTGAAAAGGAAAGCGTTTGTGTTGAAGCTTCCTGTAGTCATCCAAATAGACATGGAAATGAACCAAGAGTTGAGTGTTTTTTGATGGTGACGTGCCATGCTGCTGGCGTGAAATGGTGCCAAAACCACCCTCTTTTTCGCGGCAGTTCTCGCTTACGAAGGAATGGAGCGGACTCGCTTTGTAGGAAATGGTTTATTATCGATGCGGCTGGGGTTTCCAACGGAGCAGAGCAAGGAATGGTAACGTGACAAGCTTAGGACTTACGAGGTATTTTTGCGCAAAACAAGGATGGATATGCTGAAATCATTATCAGTAAAGGGGAGTGAAGAGTTGTACCACTTACCTCAGCGTCTAGAACCATAATTTCATTCTTCGAGTAGCTTATGTAATTTTTCCCATCATGATTTTCCTTCACGATCCATAAGAATTATTTTAATTATCCATAATTTGAAATTCATCTTCTCCGATGTTAAAACTATCAATATCATCATATTCCCTTGTCATTTTTCATAAAGGACTTTTCGCATTACAGATGTTCAAACAATCACCTGCATGGTTCGATTTGAGAAAAAGGTTAATAACATTATTTAAGCATTTACGATTACAGTAGAATTGTACGATTCCGATTACAGTAGAATTGTACGATTCCGATTACAGTAGAATTGTACGATTCCGATTACAGTAGAATTATACGATTCCGATTACAGTACAATTGTACGATTCCGGTTATAGTAAAATTGAGAAAAACGTTTCACAACATGCCTTAAGCATCTACAATTACTGTAGAAGGAAGTGACTCACAGTCTTATTTCAGGTCTTTCTCTTTATATTGCGCACCATTTCCTCTCTCTCGTTATTGTACTCACTGTATGTGTATGTCATGTGTTGTTAATACATATCGCGCACGAATAAAACAGAATAGAATAGAACAGTGCAGAACGGAGCAGAGCAGAACAGAGCAGTACAGTATAGAACAGAGTAGAATGAAAACGAATACGGAAATTACAGCCAGCCAAGCACCAGTATACATGTATTTTAGAACACGATTTTTGGTCTAATGCTCCCCAGGAACAGGTCATGTTTTTACTCTAACAGTAAATACGGTAAATAAAGCAGTAACATTGGGCTGCATTCTTCAGTAGCATCAGACCATTGTGAGGGTGAGAAAAAGTCTCATGTCTCGAGTGGTATTCGGGAGGAGGATTATCAGAAATTGTACGACGTTTTTACGAAAGAGGTTCTAGCTCAAGTTTTGCGTGTCAATTTCGTTCTTTTCCTGTCAAATCAACAAGATTGATATTTTTTTAACTAAAATTTGAGACTTGACACTTGACAACGCTACAAGGCTTCCATCACTCAAATTTGCTTTAAAACTGCACAAGTTTCTAAAAATTTATACAGGAAAAGCTCATACTTTAGGAGTTTAGCTTGGAAGTACAGCCCGTAGCAAATCCAAACTCACTTTGCAGAACCAACGCTGGAAGCTGTTGCTCTCGCATTGTTTGGAAGTGTGGCCCCGGGTCTGTAATATCGCCGCTGCCCAGCGAGGGAGGCTTGCAGGCCCCTGTTCCGTAAGCCGCAGCTGTCACCGCACAAGAATATCATTAGTGTTATCCTGTTATTCCTGTCACAAATCCGGTGAGGCCAAAACCCCTCGCACTTTCTTCCGCCATCTCCATCACTCTCTCTCTCTCTCTCTCCTACACTTCTCACGGGTCAACAAGTTTATGTTGTGCTCGCTGGGCTTGGTGATGTTGAGGATTTGAGAATACGTTGCTGCAAAATGTGAGTGAAATTCAGTTCAAATTCATTCCAAATTTTTAACGAAATTTTTTTATTTAATTCAAATTTATTTGTTTCGGTTTAAATTTATTGGAAAAATTTTCCGGTTTCTGACTGATACAGTAGATATTTTTCATTTCACGCCCTTCAAATCTTTCCACCAGTTGTGATTTAGGAATACTAAAAAACACTTTTAGGAGATCCATACATGTAAACAATCGCTGCTGAGATCCAGGGGTTAAGCATCGTTAAATAAGATCGAAAAATATCAGACGCAAGACTGGATTTCAAACACACGACCCTTCTCTAATGATTCTCCTCGATTCATTATTAAAAAACATATCTAAATCACCACTGCCAGTAATAAATGTGCAATTACACAATTTGAAGCAGCTCATTGCAAGGGTTATCTCGGTTTCGAAGTTCTCTAGAGCGATGCAGCAAAAAATGTTGGGGGAAAACCAACAGTTCGGGAGGCAGTATTTTGCTAGGGCTAAATTTAATGGAGCAACGTTTGAATTCGTTGAATATTTGAATTTTGCTTCGGTGGCCTTTGACCCAGCTGTCATTTTTTGGACACCCCGATACTCAAGCGCTCCAGTGGCGCTGCTCATCGATATGCGGCGAGCGGTGCCGGGGAGTTTTGCGAATCTGAAATACATTTGCCAGGGGCAGCAGCAGCGACGCAGAGCGCTACTGAAGCTGCACTGATTGCCTCCACATTTTTAGCCTCGAAGGTTATGCCTTTGACTTTCATCTTGGCTCCACTTCTACCGTGCTTTGGAGTTTTAAAATGATATGCATGCTAGTTCGCATGAATTTCATAAGGGACGGATTTGAGAATGTAGATACTAGTCCCCGGTATGATTTCATATTCCGAGGCATTGCGTTTCATATTCCATTTTCAGGTTCTCTGGAACTCAAAATTCTACACATCAATAATTAAGATTCGACTAAGTACCTTGATCATTTTGAATATCATGCAGCATTGGAGTAGTCGGGGTCATTGCGCCTGGATCACATGCGTTTGTGAATTAAAAAAGAATTGAGAGTTTAACAACTTATACCCTGTAAAATGCATGAAACACAAATCAGATCAGCTTTTAGATTCCAAATTCTAGCTTTGAAAGCAAAAATATATTTAGACGTGCAAAACTACGCGCAAAACGTGCAAAACAACGTGTAAAACGTGCAAAAACAACCCAATGAACTGATACTTCTCGTCGTGAGAGCACAACTTGATCGTAGCGGTAATACCTCAAAGTTCAACAAAGAACTCAGCAAAGCCTGCGCGCAGCGGTGAAGCGTATAGCGTACAGCGGTGCGTGGGTGCTGCGGTAACCCTAAGTCTGCTCAAGAATATTACATTTTTTACGGTGGTGAACTTGTCCAAGATTTATGAGGGAGGGTTGTTCCTAACTTCATTGCATGAGTATTTTGTCACGCTTCGGTTTAGTGCACTGCGACACGGCTGTGCGAACACGAATGAGTACATGAATGACTGAATGAACTAGTGAATGAATGAATGCATGAATGTGTGAATGAATAAACGAATGAACGAATGAATGAGTGAATGAACGGATGAACGGATATGGACGGATGGATGGATAGACGGATGAATGGTCAGACGGAAGGACGTATGAACAGACGAACGAACAAGTGAACGAACGAATGAATGAAGAAAGTGAAAGCCGTTCACTATTTTATTCGTTCAATAAATCACATATTCACATAACCAAGTGTGGATGCGTGTGTACACTCCGCGAAATGGAAGAAATGTTTTCTAAAGTGAGTGAGAACTAAGGTAATAGTTACATCATACGTCAGTAGCCTCACATAAAATGAAATTAAAAAAGTACGTGCTATACCCTGATGAGCTGTAGCTCATCAAATAGATTTTAATTTTAAAATGTCTGCTGTTGAATTTATGTATCATTTTATCACGCATCCGAACATCTTTCGACGCTGAATCTTGGACAGTTTTAAATTGTGAAAATAAAAAACAAGAAATCTCCGGTGAATGATGTTTTCCGCTTTCCCCATTTTCAATGCTTGCACTCTTGTACCAGGAGCTTTTTAGCACTCACTGCCTATTTTTATGCCTGGTGTTAGAATCCTCATATATGGAATCAATCAAGCTGAAGACTCAAGTTTCATGTTAGTCAAATCACAAGTTACCCAAGATCTAACTACGTCTCCATGAACCGATCAACTTTTTCCTTTAGTTTATATTTGATGAAGCAATCATGGTTGAGACACTACGAGTCACTGTAGCTCCATGCAGTCTCACAATATCCCGCGTGGTCTCCAAGGAGCAACTGGCGCCTTCGCTCGTCCATGACGCATCGTTAGTCAGAGGATCGCCTTGATTAAAATTTGGCCTTGACTGTGTATTAATCTTCGAGGATGAAGTCAGGATGTAGGTACAAGCGATGAATGCAGGATATTAATGCATTGGTAGTCTTCGTTCATCATCTTCTGTCGTTTATCATCGTAAAGACATAATTCTGTGAAGCCTTGGGGCAGGCTTTACATTTACAGTATATGTTATTTAATTCTGCTTCATCTTAAATACGGATATTTATTTTCTGGCTGCTGTTAATGTGAGTACAGTAGAAATACAATAGAACGAATAGAAAAACTTGTCTCATTCAATGTTCTCATGCTCCCCTTCCTTCCATTTCCATCAACGGAAAAACTTGTTCGCGTAAAGAACTCACAGGGAGCTTTAAAAGGTTGAGACCGAGAACGAACCTTACAGAGACTTTTCAGTGGCATAAAAGGGGGCGTGATCGAACTGATAGCCTTTCAATGGGACAAAGGAGGCAAAAATGCCAAAACAGATCTCAGGACAGATTGCTAAATGCATTTCAGTTGAGGTTCGCTGGACCGAAATAAGGGCTGCTATACAGGAAGGTGATCTCACGATCACGGAATAAATCTCGTCGATGAATTGTCGTGAATGAAAGATCTGTGTTTTATTGGCGCTTTCAATAAATTTAATGGTTCCTGCACGCTTTCCATAAACAGATTTCAGTTTTTAGACCGATGATGCAATGGTCGTATGAGGAAGAAGGCTGTTTGGCTATAAAAATGTTTTACAGACGATTTTATTGCATCAAGAATCTTAACATCTATGCGGCCATCGAGCTACTCTAAGTGTCTTCAACATTGAACACGAGCTTAGGAAAATTGTTTCAAACATCCTCTTCAGTAAAGAAATGAATTTTTTCATTAAAATATTTCGAACTAAATGTGTACATGTACATATTGAACACAAACCCATTCACGTGTCCCATCCACATTCATTGAGCTTTTGCTCACTGTTTATAATAGCGTACCGGACTCTGCATTTTTGGCCAGAATGCTAGAAGCGCAGCATTGCGAGCTGCTAGATCGTATAATTTTGCCTGATTTAAATGGGGTAATTTGCCAAACTTCTACAAAACGCATCAAAACTCCGAGGCTAATCCCAGTTAAAGCTTCCAGACACAGCTGTTAATTCTGATCTGGGAATGTACAGCTCTGATTCTGTGATGTTGACGTTCCAATTCCAACTCAGCAGACTTGGGAATGAAAGTTTTAGACCAAGTTTTAATGCAGTATCAAGTGAAGGCCATGTTTGCTGGGCACCGCATTAGTAAGATTAGCGATCCCTTTTGAAGCAAGCATTTCTGTATCGTGGATACTGCTAGAGTTTCCTTCCAGTTTTTTGACTTGATTGCTGCTCACTGATGTCACATCAAAGGGTGAACCCTTGCTTGATGAAACCGCTGGGATTGATTGCCTCCAGCCAGCAAACCTTCATTAGATCGAGCCAAAAATGAGAGCCACAGGGAGATGCGCTCTAAGTATGTCGCGGAAAGGTTAGTCCCAAGGGTGTCGTAGAGATATAAATTTCAAGTGAGAAGCGCAAAAATTAATCTCGACCGTTCCGAGTGGGGATAAATCTCCATTTCTTCTATTAAGATTAATGTAAGTGTGCCACAGAAGTAATAATGAGAAGCCTCGTACAGGAATATTAATTCTAAAAGTTGAGGTTGGAAGGTTAGTGACTCTGTTGAAGTAAATTTCAATGATGTACCAATTTTTTTGCTTGTGATGGAAAATAAATTGATTCTTCTCATGACAGAAGATTTCGTGTCGAAATCGAAATTGGCTTGTACTATACAAGTTATGATTTTGACCTATTCAAATCTTGAATGCAAATGGCGTGATCTAAAAAAAGTTGCTCTTAGTTCATACTGATATACACACATTCCCGTCTTGAAAATGAAAGCATTTAATGATAAACAAATAAACTTTTTCCAAGGCAGAAGGGAAACCACTCCCAAAAACGGGATGTGTTGTGCTACCCATCCTCGTCTCAAAGTCATGTGAGCGTAACTTAGAAATTCCGAGATTGGTATTAAAGTCATAGAAATCAGTCTGCCTTATCGAAAATTTATCAATGATTGCTCTGAAACAAAGAACATTCAATAAATCTAGTTATAAAAATCTGCTGCCTTGAATACTGATAATGGGTGAAATGAGAAGCGTTCAGCTGCATCGGAGCTCAGATAGATCATGATATCACAGATCGGGCCGTACCTCCAGACGGGTTCCGTTCAGATAAGTTTGTTTTTACTGACCTCGCGAGGCTCATTTTATTCTGAACTTTTCTTAAGAATTCTTCCCCTTCTAGGGGGCTTGAAAGGAGATAAGCCGAGCCTCGGGCTGCTTAGGATGCGAGTTTGATCATACGTGCGGCAAAAGGAAGATTCGAACTGGAGCGTCGAGTAAAAATAACTACTGGTTTTTTGTGTGGTATATACCATCTGAACCACATAGGCATTGATTTTTCTGAAATGTTGATATTAAATCGGAGTGGAATCGATTACAACTTTTCAATGTTAAATCTGAAAATTGGGGAAAACTTTTTTAGAGTTAGGTTATTTATTTTAACTCATCTACATAAGGCGCTACTTAAATTAAACTTTACCTTTATTGTGAAACATTATTCAAAATTTTCTGTTGATGAGCACTTTTCTGTTGATGAGCACCTTCACTTGTTTTCAATAGGAATTTTTATCATTGTTAAAATTATGAAAGTAACTGACACATTTTCTGTTCTTATTTAAGGTGAGCATTCGTTGGGAAATATCCGAAGCCATTAGAGTAACAGAATATAGAAGTACTACCTGCCAGGCGAAGTTTAACACTTAATATTTTCGACATTCTTTCGACGGGTTCAGAGAATGAAAGTCATCCTAATCTTTGATGTTACCCCGCTTGTAACAGAAAGGGAACGTGCAGCAGTTTTTCTTCCAGTTGAGTCATTTGAGGATCCACACATCCCGCAGCATAATTAGAATTATGAACTTTTGAAACAGGCCCTATGTTTATTATGTGATTCTAACTCTAAAGCAAATTCATGTTGTTCAAAATTTTAGAGTTCTGAAGAAAATTGTTTGTCCCAACGAATCACGCAAAATTATCATCACAATATGGGCTGTCTACTTCTCTCTTTCTCTCTCTTCGCCCAAATGTAGAACCCGGTAGAATATTTCCTCTACCATGGTGTAGAAGCTCGGAACGTACACACTTCTAACAAGTGACTGCACGAATGAAGCTTCTGCTGGCATGAGCAATCGATAAAATTACAGACGCTACCTTTTTGCGACACCTGGTTATCACCAAATGAAAACTCCATTGCTATACGCACAAGGTGCAAAATTCTATCGACACCCACACTGTGAGACGAAGTATCAACGCGTTGACACGGCACACGAGCCACATTTACTAGCATATGCCTCTGACAAACAGCGGCATAAAACACTTTCTTGTATGGGAGTTGGACTGGCAGAAGCCTAACGTATCTGTAATTGAATCTGTGGTACCAAAGTCAGGACTAAGAAAGCTTTTCTTTAGCAAAGACTTGGTGAAAGAGACGCAAAGAGACTTTTAATTTAGCGCGGAGAGCTCCGAAGATGATCAAGCAGAGGCGAAAGCGCCAAAAAAGCGCGAGATAAAAGGAGCTCAGCGGTGGAATATGCCTGCGCCTCTAAGAATTTTGCCCAGCGCCCGTTGCTCAAGTGATGAATAATTATTTTTACTTTAACACTCCATTTCATTTGAGGCTGTTCTGAAGCCTTCTATGAATGAACACGAGTTGAAGAAACCAAACCAATTCAGGTGGTCTTTGGCGAGTCTAACGGTCCAAGAGCTGTAAAACTTACGCAAGGTTATAAGCTGTTCATTTTTGTTTTATCCCGTGAGAAAAATTTCTTCCCGCAATAGAAGAGTGCGTCTCGAGGCTTTTGATGGTACTAAATCAATGGTTTCCGCTCGCTTGTACAGTAGACCCACACAAGTTTACCTGCAATTTTTGCCCATTAAGAAGGCAGATAAGGCATGCGTAAAGATCGCGTAGTATCTTCATTTCTGTCAATTTTCAAAATGGAGACGATATAATTTGCCGTAAATGACTGAAAACATGAGGCCTAAAATGTAATATAGAAAACAGGCTTAAATTGAATTCCTGCTATGATCAAAGAAACTGCCTTATAAATCCTCCTCCTCCGTGAAAGCCCTCTGCAAATTATCGCTAGCTGTGAAAAAATTCGCCACTGCATGCAAATCATCTCATAGTTGAGCGTTTCAGTATTAGTTATTCCAGATTATTATGAAAGATATGGTTTTTATTCTAATAGTTATTCTCACGTATTATACAGGAAGTTAATTTGGCAATGTTTCTAGTCACGATTAAATTTGAGGTGAGAACACTCAGATCGGAATGGTTCTATGATGCGAATGAAAGCCGCATTTCATTTACTAAGATGATGATTGAAGAGATATGTCTGTATTTGTTAGCGCTTTAGAACGTACCGCCAAAGTTGAAGGCCTTTTCGTGCGTCAATTACAGTTTTAGATGAACCCATTTCATCACACATTGTGCCGCCATTCGAGCGTTTGAGAGCTTTGCCGCTACAGGTCATTGAAGACCTCAGGTTATTTACTTCCTTTTCTCAGATTCAAAATTATCTTACCTAATAATACCCATAGTGTGTTTATTTATAGATATGTACAATTTTTGGCGCAGCTTTTTCTGTCTCTCTGTCACTCTCAAAAGGATGCTTAATGACCGTATCTGTGATACTATTTTCACCAGAGCACAAGTACAAGAATATTTTTAGCGCAGATACTATTGAGATGGATATATTTGTTTGTCATCACCATCTGGAAAATTTGTTAAAGAAAGTATAGAACCTCCTCATTTTTGACGGGACGTGTGAACTAGTATCACAATGTACCTCGAGAGCCAGAGGACGGATGTCATGTGAGCTGACTGAGTCGGAGCTCCAAAAGTTCCCGATATTCTACGTAGTGTGTTCCGCAAGCAGTGCTCGCTCATTTTTGTGCATCTTTAAAAGATATGCTTTGGCATCCTACCTACACCCCCACATGCCATTTGTTTCCAAGAAGTACAGAAAAAACAATATTCTTTCTCTAATTTTATTCAGTGGGCTTCATTTAATTAAAGTAAATTTAAGCATGTTGTGAGGACCACTGTAAGACGAAAATGACGAAACGAAGTACTCTGAGAACGTCTCAACAATGTGTGCCTTATTTAGCTCTGCATTTCATGTTACTAAGTAAATATTGACTAGTTTCATCGCTGTTATTTTGTAAACAGCATTTTTATTGTCAAAAATGTATAAGAGAGTAGTTATAATTCTGTACAATGTGACAGTCTCGAAGGAGGTTGGATTGAAAAATTTTGAACAAAAGAGACTTCAGCAGACAAAGTGAGCACAGTAATTCAAAAATATATTAAGATACTTCAGGTATTTTACTCACTCTAAAAGAAGGAAACTTATTTGACAAACATTACAAACTGTTCATACCGATGACTGCCTTCTACAAAAAGAGATTCGCTACCGGGCTCGCCACTGGCGGTGTGAAGTCTTCTGTACACCACACTGCCGGCACAACGTCTACCGTACGTCACACTGCCGGCACAACGTCTACCGTACGCCACACTGCCGGCACAACGTCTACCGTACACCACACTGCCGGCACAACGTCTACCGTACGCCACACTGCCGGCACAAGCGGCACTGATACAGCCAGAGTAGTTTGTTTAGATACGAGTAGTTCGGTGAAGGGTACAAACGAACATAAAAGTACATTTTTATCCAGCTTTACTGTGATCTCTGATGGGGAATTCAAAAATTTATTTATTGGCAAATTGGAGAACCATTACGATTACTTTTGTAAAGGCAGTGACTAGCTGGAAAACATTTCATTTTTGAGTTATACCAAATAGATTTTACGAACGAAAACCCTGTCCATGTTTAAGAATGCTTGCGCTCAACTATTGAAAGCCCTAGCTCGAAAACATAGGAAAAGAATAAGTATCGTTTTTTCGAATGATTTTTTCTTTAGTATTAAGCTCCACTTCCATTTGAATCGCTCCCCGTTGCCGGCGCTACCACAGCCAATGATAGCGAAAGTATTTTTAAGTCAGGCATGAATAGATTTCTAATCATTGCGGTTTCCAACCTTCACTTTTCTGCGCGTTGCTTCCCTTCCATTATTTGCGTATAAAAAAAACGCTCCAAAGCTCGACCCGCCCCTCAGAAAAAGAAACAAATGCTATGCAAAACTTACTGCGCTTTGCGCTCAGCACTCGGGCGATGACTTGCAACATTGGACGTTCTTTTGTCCAGAGATCTTAGCTGATCGGGATATGCTCGCAAAAAAAGTGATCCATTTATCTTTCCAGGGAAATAACGTAGAAAGCAGACGTTCTTTTCTGACGTTAATGCGGTGGTAAAAAAACTAGCTGCTGGAAATATTGCAGGGCCGGGGCGCTGTAAGCAGGGCATGTGGAGAAATGTCTGTGAACCTTATTTGCAGAACACCGTGTACGAAAAAATATATCATATTCCTCCAGTAATGCTTGCAGTCACTGATGTTATTGAGTGCGCGAAAAGTACCATGAAAAATAAACGTTTCGGAGGTTTTCACTTGAAAATTTTATTCGTACTCGTAAACGTAAAACTGAAAATATCATCGGTTGGCTGGCAAAACGATATTTCAAGACAATCTCATGAACAGAATTTGTTTAATATGGAGGTCCATGCAATGAAGTTGTAAACGAGACCCAAAACAATGTGTGGTGATACAGAGCTGAAAATTCCTGAAATCACTCAAATGTTCATTTTAACTGAAAATGTTCAAACTCATTAACGCTATTCCATGAGGCAAGCAATCATCTCGAGCTGTTCTCAGCAGCCGTCAACTGCAGAGCGTTAATTACGCTTGTAATAACCGGCACCGTATCTAGAGTAACTCAGTAACGGTTGACTTCTCACTCCAATGTTACTAAGGCAGGAGTTTAGTCGGTGTGCAAGAGAAGCATCTTAATTAGTTAGCCATATTTTAACTGAAAAAAAGTTGTCTTGCTTTATTGTATGAAGATCTATCTGCTTGTTTGATAATTTAAAATATTACAAAATATTCAGCACAAGTAATGGGAAGAGCTCTTAACGAGGCACCTCTCTTGAACTGCATGTAGGCGTGTGAGTTTGAAAAAGTTTTACTATATCTTGAATGAATTCAATATACATTAATTTAAGGAAAATAGTCGAATCCTTCTGAGATTTAAGCCTAAATACTGTCTAACACATATCTTACGTTCAAATAACAAACTTTAAATAATGTTTGTTAAATACGCACCCTAATATCTCTAACTTTATATTAGTTTCATTAGTGAAAAAATAACTGCGTAGAACATTTTACGGGCATTGTTCGCGTAATAACCTCATTGTGTATACATGAATTTTAGTCGACCGTCAATTCCTATTGGAATCGAAAGTAAGTCAAATGTATTGCAAAGTAGAGGATTTTTGAACGTACTACCATAGCATTTTATGGCTGGAAAGAAAGTTATGTCATCTCTCCTAAAATATTAGTTCTATCTCTAAAAATCGTACGATTAGCTTTTTAATCTCGGCAAGAATTACTTTCATTTGTTGGGAAATTTATAAAACATTCACTGGCTTTTTGATTCCTGGTGCAAAACATGAAGAGAACGCGAGCTACCGTGAGTGGGTTTAGCCTCTCTTCAGGAATTGGCTGGGCGTTTCGATTTTATTCTAACCCTTCGCTTCTGCGATTAACATTGTTGAAAAAATATATTTCGTTCCCAATGACAATTATTTCCAATAATTCTCCTTTATGACTTATTGAAATCAAAGATGTGCGGACACTCGATCTTGGGTCTCTTTTGACATAATATAAATCACGGGTTCCACATTATTTAATTTTGAGATACTCTTTGGGGCACATAGGCTGGAAATTGTGCTGATATGAGTTGTATTTAATAATTGAACTAATTCAACCCTTAGGGAATTTGAACTAACTTCTACTGTAATGTTAAGTTTTTTTAAAAATTAACTTCAATTAATGGTCGTCAATATTAAAAAACACTGATGAAAAATATAGCAAACTATCCTAAGCAATTCGAGCATTGAAAATATCTCTACCAGATATGATTAAAATTTTAATCGCAGCTTGAAAATCTAAACCTCCTTTTTTTGTATTCAAAGAGCATACAGTACCCTACATGCTTTTCATTAACAAATAGTTTTTCATTGTTGACCCCTCAAAGTTCAATTTTAGATATAAGTCTAAGTGAAAAAGTTATAAAAACATTTCGACACAAATTTAATAAGAACAAGTGTAGACCCTCCCAGGAGAAAAATAAATAACCTCGTACACAACGACAGTACTTTCTCTCATACCTAATATTTAAACATTATGAAAATATGAAATTACGAAAATATTTCCGTAAGAGTGGCAGATTCATTTTTTCCGCCCATCTCATTTTACACAAACTTTTTTCCAATAACAATTCGAAAATTCATCATTTCTCACACTAGTTCTTTTATCTTAGCTCCGTCGTAAATTTTCTGACGAAGGTTTTATGAATAATTTTTTCAGTTAAAATAGTGGTTACATGGGTTTTAATAACTTAAATTTAAATTGTAATTCCTTTTTCAAGTTTGCATCGCTCAGTTGAGATCTGACTTTTATTTCTTACTTTGATTCTGCAAATTAATATTGCAAACTCCATGTTCGAATAAAGTATGAGTTTCATTAATATCCAGAGTTCTATGACACTTCAAAATAACGTACCTTGATGTTTCAATTTGAAGAACATGGCATGTCAGTGCAAGTTAAATTAGAATTGATCTTTATATACAGTAACGCATGATAATTTGTGATTTCTTTAACTACCTTTAAGCAAGTACCAATAAACTTCCTCAGGTATGGGGGCTATAAAGGTCCAAATTTAAACAATTATTCGATCAAAAATTACAAAATCCAAGTTGATTTAAAAATGTTCATGTCATGTTTGTTCATGTGTAGGAATTGGAACATTGCATTTATTTCCTCCGGTGTCACCATCACTTCTCGACTTTCTCAGATGTTTACCAACCAGTTTTTCAGTTTACATTTTGGTGTATTACAGTAGTTATTTGTGTACCGCTACTCAAAGTAGTTTTTTCCACCAGTGCAATTGACCATCAATCAAGCTGAACGTCCAAAGGTTTCCAATATGGAAGACTCTCAAAACGTTAAACTGACTTCTATCGTGAACTTGCATCTGCTGCTCTGTCTATTACATGGTCTTTTATGAAAGAATTCACAGTTCACTTCGTCAACTTTACGTTTCCTACGCCAAATGGCCCACAGTCAGTTGTCTATTCTTTAGCCCGTGCATTTATTTTGCAATTCATTTCAGCGATGCCGTTCTTCCCAAGCGTCCATTTGAATCTTGGTTTCCTCGTCCATCTGTGCTTTGGTTGGTCCACCCTCTCGTCTACGGTCCGTGACAGCCGCATTGCTCCGGAGGCCAGACCTGCATCGCGAGATAGACTGGCGTGAAATTGTGAAGATGTTTGTACGTCGCTTTGCAAACGAAGGATGGACGCCAAGTCAGAGATATGCTCAATTTTGGGGTCTGACGGCTGGAATGAAAAAGTGAATTGGAAAGCAGTAACGTGGAAATAGTATCCATCCTGTAGCAGTAGCGATTCTGGATGTGAATCGTTAAAATTAAATTGCGAATCGGCTTTAGAAATGGGTATTCGACGTCTAGGGGGGATGGACTTCAAAGGTGTATTGTTTTTTTTATGTTTGTCCACTTTCGAAATTAATAAAAATATCATCAGCTCTGTAAAATAATTTCTTGAAATAAATGAATCGTGCCATCTTTATTGAGAAAGCCTGATTCCAATTCTGTCATCGCCTGAGTCATTTTCATTTCATTGAACTGATCGAGAAGCGTTAGATCGCAGTCATTCAAAGGATTCATTTGATTGAACATTGAATGTTATTTCAAAGTCAATTGCTGTTGTTGAAGCCTTGTCTCTATAGTGCGCCATCGTTCTTTTGTTTCACCACACCAATTATACAGTTAACAAATTACATTTCTATCAATCAGTCATTGAAATCAGGTACTGTGGTAATTGTAACAAAAAATACATTACTCAAGCAGAGAATGCGGACAATGCTCGAGAAGTTTTTGATGACTATCGTTAACACTGAGCAAATAATAGGACTGATGCTGGGCATGAAAATTCAGCAGGTTACGATTATCCACAATAAAATTACCTTTATCCATTGTCTCATGGCAGAACAGGTTTCCTGCTGTTAGCCATGATGTAATTCCACATTGATGCAAAAAAATGAAAACAGTGTTGAAAAAATTAGATGGCAATCACTATTTGGCCCCGATTATTTGTCAACCATTTAGGAAGTCCTGAAAGGTCTCCCCAGAGTTAAAGCAGTTTTTTATGGTTTTTGAGCAAAAACACGGTAGCATTACACATAAATGAAACTACTGCAAGATTTCTAATGATACTTAAAAGACATTGCTTTCTAACCTACCCAGCCTTGTAGCTATCGAGTAAAAATATGTGACACATTTAACCATTACGGTCCCGGAGGACCGTACGGAGCTCTTTCAACAACAGTATTAATTTATTGTATTTCTTGCTACATTTCTCACCTAGTCTCTTCTTCGAAGTTCACTGTCGGGTGACAATTACTGCTGACGTCGGTGACAACATGATGCTAGTGTCAGTTTAATGACGGTGGTTGTGATAACAGTACTATAAGTACTCGTACACAAATGGTCACTTTGAAGAGTTAAAAATAATAATGTGGTAGTTTTCGGGCTTCAATCCTTTTGAAAACGGTGTTCCTTACCAGAGACAAATCTGTGGTCGACTTACAGGTCTTCATGCTCTGGCGCCTGCATGGGTCCTTTGAAGTCATAAATGGGCTAATCGAATCATAATTTTTTGAACGACCAAGAAATGAATCTGCGGGCGTAGCAGTCGCAGTTTAGGAGATAATTTCTAAACCAGCGCGCCTCATTAGAGCCGTGAACGAGCGTGCGGAAATGAAGCTGTCAGGCCCGTCAAAAGGACTCACCGTCGAGCCGTGCCAGTCAAATGTGTGATGACGGATTGCCGGTGTCGTCGAGAGGTGATTAGCCGACTTCATCTCGCATGATGAAGGCTCGCCCCATTCAAAGTCGCAAATGATTTGCCCAAGCGGATGTTGGGCAGAATAGGCTCCGTTGAAGGGATTTTGGGTCCAGCGTATGCCGCAAATTCTGCACAACATGCGCTGCAGCAGACCTGAAATGAACATTTCGCATGGCGTGGAGTCAAGGTGAATTCACATTTTGCGGTTGGGATTTTATTAGAAATGGGTTAAAGATTCCTTATAGAGTAATTCGTAGTACTCTCTAAAGCCTGTCATTATCCTAACATTAAAGCCTTGCGCAATCGTTCCATGAGTGTTTGCAAGCACATTTCCTGAGATTTTTGTAAGGGTAGTTCTAATCTAGAGTAGCTCAAAGTTAACGAGCGACTGGTTGCATTTCTATCGTCTCAGGCGATTGGCTTTAAGGGCACTTCACTTTGCATGTTCAATGGAAATTGCGATATCATTTCTTTTGTACGGAATCGAAAATATCAGCCACAAACTTACCGAACTTAGAACTGTTACTCATACACCGTGAGTCGATTGACTAGATCATTTTAGCTAAATCTGTGCATAACCACGAGCTCACTCTACGTCTCACAGTTCTGATTACAAAATCAACAATTATCAGCACTTGATCCAGATCATGATTTACTTTCCGCGATATTCTTCTTAGCCGCTTACACACTACGACGCAATGTTTGTCTTGACTATCATAAAGCATGATAACCCTGTCTTGAAATCCGAGACGCAATACACAATGCTTTTCCAACACCTAAACCGCCGTCGATCTTGGAACTTGGAGCTGTGTACAGCTTGTCCACAGCGTGACCACTTCCGGCTCTGTCTCCTCCCTGCTCTGAAGTGCGGCATCAATAATTGTGACTTGCGAGGGAAAGGAAGTCAGAAGTACAGACGGTTGTGATCGAAATCATTCATGGGAAGAAGCTAAGACCAACTGTACATTATGATGACTTTTTCAAAAGTCTCTGTGAAATGAAGTGATTAATCAACAGATATGTGTAAAAGAGGAAAAATCTAAAGGTACAGTTAAGCGTTCATGCCACCAAAAATGAATACAATTTCTGGATTAATTCTCGTGATGTGGCAATTTTTTAAATAATTGAGCATCCATACGAATTCGTGTCGCTCAGAAATAAAGTCGCATCTGTGAGACTCAGCCGTATGAAACTAGTTGATAAATGATGAAGCCTCGTCTTGACGTGTTTCAAAAGCATCAACTACAAATACTACGAGATGAAGAAAAGGCAAAAACAAAAACTTTTTTAGGCAAGCGAACAGCGGATTTCTGAGCAGGTTAATCAATTTCAAACTAGTTAAATTCACACAATAACAAAGGATCACATATCCCTGACCCGTCTTTTAAATTCGAAAGTTCTAGGAAGTTACAATGAGTCCCATAAGTTAATTTTTTTTGTGGATACATTTGGGAAAGACATCATAAGGAAACAGAGACTAACAAATATATTAAAACGGAAGTAAAATTTAGAAAGACTGATGCAACTATAGCGAAACTATTTGGCTGTTAGTTCGTCCTAAATTGAGCTTCACAGTTCGAAGTTATGGAGTACAACATGCTGTTAACAGTGTATTAAATGCGGTGCAACATGTGGTTATGGGCTGTAACGTGCGGTTAATATTTAATTTGAGAGTGTGAAAAGTATTTTTGATAGTTAGGAGTTGTTCTTCCAAACATATCTAAATATTTCTAGTATGTATTGAAATACGAATACAATTGGGCAATGAAAAAATTTACTCAAAAATACAGTTCTGACTAACTTATGTCCTTTGAATATCACACAGACAAGTTTATCGGCAGTTAACTTCACGTGTTAAACAATTCATGCAGACGAAAATGGAAATGAAACGAAATTTGGTAAGGAGACTGAAATAAAATATTTTCAACTGGACCAGCAACCAACTCCCCAATTTAGTATTTCATAAATAGATCTTTCATCACACGGTTGACAACTCCCTTCATTTTCACATCACGTCAAAATCAATTTGTTTTCCATCAGTTGTCACGGCCACGTCACTGCCTTGTCAGGTTGCAGGAGCGTCCCTGCAGCTGTAATGGTGCTTGGCAGGCGGTCTCAGGTTGCTCTCATGCGCATGGCCCACAAAGCTGGGACTCGGTCCCAGCACCAAGGCACTTCCGTAACACGAGCTGCGACTCATACAACGCAAACACGATAAACCGAAACTATTGTGTAGCTGCGCTCCTCACACAAAACGCGCTCTTTGCGGGCTGTGTGCAGGGGAGGTTTGATCTCATACATGAGTGTGCGGGAAGCGTGTGGTGTCTTATGAGATGAGCGGTGGCAGGGTTCTGGTCTTACAATGTGTGTTATTAGTGCATTGGAGGAGGGAGTTATTATGCCTCGTTTAGGGTTTGATATCATTCACCTCCGAGAGACTTTCATTGGTTTCTTACGGTTTGAAACTTGGAAGGCATTTGGGGATAGTGTCCTGGTATGAAATATCAGAATGTTGAGTTTATGTAGGTCTGTACGTTTTGTATAACTTGTACGCTTATCATTAAATCGGAAATAGTCCACCGTAATTCATATTCTGTTCGAACTATCATGTTATCTCTTTATCAACGTTTCTCGTTATTTGTTGAGAGTATTCTTTTGGCTTGGCGTCATGCAAAATATTGTGAGCTCTTTGAGCAACTTTTGATATTTTGAAATGCTTCATCAACAAATAGTTATTGAATGAAAGTAGAGGTCAATAGGAGATAATTAACAGACCTGATGTAGGTAAATGGGTACCTACTTTGCAACATAGTGTACACACCAGTGTACATATAAAAATGAGTAGATTGTGGTCTAGTTGAAGGCAATCGAACTCAAAGTTTTGAAAGAATTAATTTTTCTCTTCGTCACAAAAGGAAGGTTTACTTAACACAAAGTAATTTGCAAGTTGACCATCATTTCTTAGATGTTTATTCTCAAAACAGCAGATATACCTAACTAGATCGGATGGTTGTAAAAAAATAAAAAACAAGAGTGGCGAATGCGTAGTGCGAATACGATACGCTACGCGCTAACCGAACCATCATGTATTTCTCTCAAGGGAACGAGACAAAGATACACCGCCATACATGAAATCGATTCTTCGTCTATTCGAATTTCTTAAAATTTGACCAGACTCTGCATCTAAAGATCTGATTTCGATACACATAGAACCTCAAGGAACAGATTTTTCAAAACTTGCTCAACCAAAATCCTTTCTATCACCAAGGCCAGAGACGCCATACGTCCGCTCTGCGGGTACCCCAAATGTATATCTTTTGAAAAGTCCATGTGGGAGACAGTCACCCTCGTCACCGCAACGGCGCACCCTCCGTGTCCTGCAGTTCTGTGGTGACGCGTTGCTCGACACTGTTTCCTGTAGCGCAAGCTCCGGGGCGCGTTTGTTTCCCAAAACTCGGACGCGTTCAAGGCTTTTGGCCTGCATGTTCACGACAGCACCTGGGATGACCGAGTTCTTGAGTGTAGTTTAGAACATCTTTATTCCGATGGAATTTGAGTAGTGTAAATTGGTAGTTCAGGAATAAAATGAAATGGTTGATGAAAATACTCGTATAGCACAGGAAAAGACTCAATTTAAAAATAGTTAACTTGGAGTATGGCAGGTTGGTTTACTTTACAGATTTTATATACTTTGTGACGTAGAGTCTGTTCATATTTTATAGAGTTCAGATTGAAGAGAAATCGATTATTGGTTTAGTAACAGTTCAGCTTCAGTTCTTGACTCCTTCAGTAGAATGAAGACGTTGCAGTTACTATAGAAGGATACGTACATCTCTGGAGCGCATGGAGCATCAAAGTTGCTAGAAATTTTGTTCGTTATTTATGTTGTTACTCATAAGAACATTCATTCATCCCACCTTAACATTCGCTGCTGCTCATCTTGAGTGCGGTTGTTACTCATAAAAACCTTGAGTTAAAAAAAGATCTTTGGATAGCCATCAATGATGAGATGTGACAAGATATTACAGTGCGAAAAAAACCGACAGTCCCAGTTCTTTCAAAATTTGCTTAGATTTATTAGGGTGCCCATAATGTGAAAAATAACAACTTTTCTAAAGTTGAAGCTACAATTACTAATTCCAGCTATAATTCACTCGGTGTTTCCATGAACAGTTTGAGTGCATGTCAATTCCTTTTTATTTTCTTGATTTATGGTATAGGATAACAATTAATTCAGATAATGTTAATAAACTAGTTAGTGCACATTGCGCTTCAAAAATGGCATCATTCGATAATGTTCGATGCGGCACTTGAATCATGCATTATCATCAATCATTAAAGAAGAAAATGCCTGCAAACATTAGGGTAAATGGTGTAATAGATACTTAGAATTCCTTTATCGAATCCTGAAAGTTTGAAACAACGGATATAAACAAACACACTAAGTCTCAAATTATGTTTGTATTGTATTAAAGAGAAAAACCATTCATTTACAGTCATCACGCAGTGCTGAGGTATCCAGCTTGCATGGCGTGGTAGGGACGAGCAGACAAACTGAATAAGCCACCAAACCACAAACTATAATGTTGTGAGGGAGATAGGGTTCTAATATGTCCGCTGGTTCGACCATATTTTAAGATCTTCAGGTATAAGTTCACTTGTTGATGTTCGGTATTTCCAAAATTGATTACGACAATTGACTTCAAATTTGAATTGAATATTAAGCTTCAGTTTTACCTGCCGCAGTCAAAGTGTAAACATGCAAACTTTTCGCACATTGATTGACACGAAGTTTAGATATTTGCGTTAGGTTGTGTCGTGCTCAATGGGTCATCGGTCATCTCACAATGAGATTCGAATGCGAAAACGTATGAAGGGTAGAATCTTGGAGAAACATCAATACTCTCTTTCATTTACAACGCATGATAGGATTTTTTCAGCCTGTATTTTTATGGAGCCTAATAACAGCGCATGTTAGTGAATGTGAGTTATTTTATTCCCTGCTTCTTTCCAATCGCATTCTGGATTAAGAAACAAAAAATTCAGTATTATTTTTTCTTGAAGCCAGTTAGAACGTAAATTGTTTACAGTATATTGAAACTCTATGTTTTCAAAAATCAGGGACAAAACTGGCAAAACAGTCGTTTCGCAAACACAGCATAAAATTGATAGTTTATGTACTTTAATGAACAGCCTCTCCAGGCTTCAACAACCAAAAAGGAAAAATCTTTATCACTCAAATTATGCTTAAAAAGAACGTTTTTCAGCATGAAGAACATTTCATCACGAGCACTATATTACCATAACGTTTAAATTGGTAATGATGTTGCAGTGCATTTTTCACTGAGCGTATCGTATTGAAAATTTGCGAGTAGAAAATTTTATTCGTGTGAGGACTGTCATAAGAAATAGTTTGTGGCATAAAAATTTAATTTATTTATGGATGTAATGTACACGAAAACGCAGAAATTAAAGAATAGTTTAACCAACTGGAAATCTCAAAGACATACCGTGGTTTAAAGTAAAGTCATAACCGCAGGTGTGTAAATTTTTTTCTCAGAAGGTCGTTTTTTACATTAGCGATCATTTCAACACGGGCCAATATCCCACGCCTGTTTGTGTACGTCAGTCAGGGATTTTTTGTGGAGGCCCACATGTCCTGAAGCGTATTTCTGCTCGTGTTTACAGTCACCTCCCCACTTCCGACAGGCGAGGCAAGCAGCCTTCCTGTCAACCGAACTTCGGTGAAATCCTGCCGAGGCTGCACGAGTCACGCAAGTTTGAGCTGCTCTATAACGTTCTTCGAGGATCACTTTAGTAAGGAAGTTCTGGAGTACATTTAAATGAGCTCGACACGAACGATGAAGTGAATGTTTTTACGAAATTAAACAGGACTTTATGTTGATGTCTCAAATTATATATTTTGAGTAAGATTGCTCTGTATGCATTAAAAGTGCGCAAACAATATCTCGACTAGCACTTGCTTAGGTGGTATACAGGCTACGAAATCGAGCTCAGAGTATTTAATGAACAAAGAAAACTGAGACGTTCTGGATTGCATTGCCGCGCGGAAGCGCAAAATTCAACCTACATTGAACATAAGAATGTTCCAGTTGGAAGGTTCAAGTGCTTACTTCGTATGAAGCGTGGTGATACAACGACTTATTTAATTAACATTCTTTGATCACTTGAGCTACTAAAAGTGTTTGTGATGAGATTATCTGCTATACTGTAAAATCTTCACGACCTCTTCAATTTTCCACACTAATCATTCAGACGCCGGGTATCCATTTCGCAGTGTGTGACGTTATAGGGACAATCAAGACACTCTTTATCATCTAAATGTGCTTCATTCAATAGCACTTTATATCACAAATATCCTTCTTCCTAACAATACTAAAAAGGACAGAGCGACCATCACAGCAGCGTTCGAGCAAGTAAGCAACCCACGAACCAGCGACGCAGACAGCGAAGGCTTGATGCTTATTGATGGTAATAAAGGGTGTTAGATGAAAGTTGCAGGATTGAAATAGTAATTTGCGTTCACCTGGAAACGCCATGATTAGCCAATCACGGTTTGGTGTAATCATGTCTGAACGGTTTCTAAAGTCAAGGAATGATAGACTTTATACTTATTCCTTTGATTTCCTTTTTTCCATTCTTTGCTGTAAAATCTAAATTTTTGTGAGTTTGTAATGTGCTGTTGATTTTTTACTGTACATATTAATATTATCTTCTTATTTTTTATTATTATTAAAATTACAATTATATTACTTACATTCAAGAAACTTAATCTTTCGAATACCTGCAAAATAAACAGGGTCGTCTTGATTAATTACCAGGAAAAATTTTTTTTGCCTCTCTACAGTGAAACAATCGAAAAATTCTGCGTCAAAGATGGGTGCCAAGTCTACGTCGAGTCTGATTTTCTAGAATTTCTGCTCATATAGCGCCAGTTGGCTGTGAGATTAAAAACAGGAGCATTTAGGTTGTACATATATTATTCTAACATTGAAATTTATCACTTGATAATTCTCACAGTGTTTCATAAAAATATCTGAGAAATTTTCGATGACTCGTGACGAAATTTGAATGCCTGGTTTTTCTAATATCATTAATATGATACCTTTTTTATATTAGCTATGATAACTTCACGCTCACTCTCTGCCTAGCGCGGCGTAAGCGTGACTGTTGCACGATAGACAGAAAAGCCATTCATCGTTCACGAGGTCCTTTCTGTGGCCTGGCTTGTCCAGTTACGTGTTGGGTAAATCTCCTAGTTTCTGATAAAATAGGGATTCAAGGTGACGCACAGAAACCGGTTGGAAGTGTACGGGAAAAACGCTAGTATGAAAGGCTTCAAGCTAAGAAATTAGATAGTTAAATGCTTAATGAGAACTGGATCGATTGTACCGTGATATGATACGCCTTCAACTTGCACTCGGTAGCACAGATACGCTGTCATTCGTAACACAGATAACTGGTGCAAATTCCACAGCTCTGGGTATCACCGGCACAGTATAATAGTGCAGTATTTGTGTACAGTAAAACTCTCAAAAGGAAGTGAAAGCATGGCCGAGACTAAGTAAAATCTAAAGACCCTGAGTTTTTTTAGTAAAAAAATTAAGTACGAACTCTCGCGGACCATAACCCTATTCTGGCTATAAAGATCGATGATCATAAGTTGATTGTGAGTTAAACCAACCCAAGGGGTTGGGATTATCTTAAAATTCAGACCGCTCGCGAAGCGTCGAAGAAGACGCAGTTTTTGCGCCGTTTCCTAGACACGCGGCCGTCAACGCGTCATTGCTGCCAAAAAATAGGTTTGTTGTTGATGCCACCGTCAGCAAAAGATTGGAAAGATCGGATGCCTCCTTGTTTGTGACACATTTTGTGAAACGTAATAAGAACTTACGTAAGAAGGACCCAATACCCTGCCTCAAAAGACGCCACGAGAAAAAAAATTCTGCTGAGTCGCCATATTTGCTTCTTGTGGAATACTGATAAAATACGTTAACCGTCGCTCCTTAGATTGAGTATGAAAAATTTTGTCTCGACTTTACAATTTCCTGGAGCAAGGGAGCTTATTTCCCTCAGGCTAGAGGAGACGTACTTTACTTTCAGTCCAGCAGCAAGAGAGGAAGTTTTCTTATTCACGCGTCGTGAGAAGCTCCTCTGAGGATTGTCTAGTGTAATGCCCATTCATTCCAGCGCCTCTTCATCCTGAGAATACAATCGCACTCGTCGGTACAGATGAAATCTATTTAAGGCTCATGAGGAATGGCGTGAGAATAACATAGGAGTGAGTTTTGATTTATTGTTGTTTAAAAATTATCATTACTCCTGTTTTCATTAAGGACGAGTGTGACAATCCCGGTTGGGTCATGAAGGACCTCGTAAATTTTACGTTCGTCGGTCTCTGTGGTGTAGTTTTTATTGATTTTTATTTGCTCTTTTACGTATAAAAGAAAAACTGGAAGGTGAATGATACGAAATCTGAGTTACAAGCACACGAGTAATTTAAGACGAGACGCTCTGGGTTCTTATGATGGAGATAACATTGGAAACAAAAACGATAACAATAATAACGATAATAACGATAACAATGAAAACGATTAGAAAGAACAATAACAACGATAACAAAAAAAAAAATAATAACGATAGCAAATGTACAATACTAACTATAACAATGACGAGTTATCGATAACAATGACGATAACTTACCCCTCAGCACCCAGTCTCCCACAGCAGTAATTTAAACAATCGTTTCAGGAGTCCGTGAGTTCGTGACAGTAGGACTGGGCAGTCCTCATTCTCAAAGAATTTTGAGCACAGCGAGACTTGGCTTAATAAACGCACCTTGTCGCGTGTATTCCAGGAATTTTGTGTTTCAAAATGTGGCAAGTAAGTTTTTTATTTGAAATAAAGAACAGTTCTCATGCTGGCCCGGCCAATCAAGTGAAATTTTAAGCATCTATGTTATCATCATACTTGTTTCGCATTCTACGTAACTTCATTCTTTGAAAAAGTGATTGAGCGAAATCGCAATTAATAGATATTGCAAGGCTAGAAACAGTCTCTTAAATTAGCACTACGAAACATGATACAAAAGTAGCGGCAACACCAGTCAAAGCGTCCAATGGACGAAACTTGAGTCATAAAACACTTCAAAGTTGACCATTCTAGGGAAAATTGCAGAACATTTTTTGAGTAGCAAGTTATGAAAGGAAGCTTCATGTTCATATTGTTCAGGTTTATTCTCTTCTTTGCATTGCATGCCGACTCTCGAACAGTAGCAGGCTGAAGCAATGCCTGCCACATGAATTTCTATGAATTTCGACGGGTTCGCCTACAGTTATTCGAGGGAAAGTAAGCACGGCATTTTCCGACTGACTCTCTTTTGTAGGAGAGTGCAATAAAATCAGCAAGTCTTAGCGCCTTTGCCCTCTTTCTGTTGCTCTAAGGAAAGTAGCCTGAGTTGCTTCGAGAATATCTGCTGCAACAATTTCACGAAACTTCTAGGGTCAATATATGCGCTGGTGAGATGTAAATTATTGACTGACGCCAAGATTTTCTTTTTGATCTTTTATTCGCATTAGTAAAGAAATGTAGATTTAAGTTCAAGAAAAGATATCCGTTTCGTCAAAAATCAGTTCATTAATGTGCAGGTTTTCGAGGAATCTCAGATTCACATATCGAGTGGCCAGGCTCCCATGAGGGTTTAAGCAAAGGAGATTCGCATCGAAAACAGTTGTTTGCGTTTAAAGAGAAAGTCATACTAAAAATCATTGAATATTTCGCTGATGTATATCTTGTGCGTAGATAAGGTAGTTTCATGTTAGGTCGATAATTTTGAAATTAGAAGTGTTTCTCACCATTGGCAGAAAAAAACATCTGAAGTCATTTAAGGCATTGAGAGGGAACACGTCCAAAATTTTAACAGAATGGGTTTATCATGATGGTAAAATATAGGGTGAATTTTTACGTGTTAATAATATATAATGTTGGGTGAATTCATGACACAGTGCGAATTCACGAGGAAAGTCAAAACTTTCAGTTATCTAACTGCCTGCTCTCCGATACAAATTTTAATGGTTTAACTGAGGGGAGTTTGTACTGGCATGCGCTGGGTTGGTGTTTTTGTGGTCATCTACGCGGAGTTTTATCGTGATCGCGTAAATTGCCAACCAGCTACAACAATGTAGGCGTGTATTCTTTGCCATTAGTTTAAACGTTGGAGAAACAAGCACCTAAAAACCGATTCTTCTTGTCGGAGGGCGTGAAGATGCTGAAATTCAGTGGAATCTTATGTCATGGTACGGGGAACAGAGCTAAATCATTGAAAAGCTTTTTTATTTGCGGGTCAAGAAGCTGAAAAGTGGGCTATCAAGCGTTACACAAAGAGAAAAGCTGGACATCAGTTTACTTCGATCACGCAGGACAAAATTCAAATAGCTAGAGAGATGGTTATATGGCGTAATCGAGTAACTGTAGATGAGGTTGCATCTTTTTCAAATATCAGTCGCAATTATGCCCATCCAATCAGCCACGGCGAGGTCGGATTATGCAAAGCTTACGTCTCACGCAGGCGTTCAGGATGCGATACAAAAAAAGTTTCAACACCATCGGAAAATTATTTTCCTTGAAAGCGTACAGAAACTTGCGGCTCACAGCAGAAATTAAATCTCCATCGGAGATTATTTGCATTGTACAGTAATGTGTGTTACGAGCCTATGTTCAATAGTGTAGACCGAAATGTATTCTTAACATTTTATTTTCCTTGGATATTTTACACACCATTAGGGTTTAAAATCACGGTCAATTTTCATAAACACTTAATAGTATCTAATGCATGAACTGTGATCGAGGGCTTATTTTGTGTACGTCCAGGTTTTGTATTAAAATTATTGAAGAATCGAAAACAAAACTTACTGTGAAACGATTACTTACGGTGAGTAGTATAATGGTTTTCTGTGTCTCCTTCAACATTACCGAAATTCAATGATGAATGAGGTAGGCTTAAACCAACTTTAAATCTACTTAAATCTAATCTAAACTATCTCAATATTCTTTCTCTTCTTAGAAGAGCTAATCTTTGTTGTAAAACGGGCAAGTTATACTGTACACAGATGAAAAATAATTTACACTTGTAAGATGTGGAGTATGATGGTTAAATAGTTTATTTTCACTCTTCGTTGGTGCACATTGGGTTAAATATTGGAAGAACTCATGCGTTTAGTGCAGAACATTTTATTCGGATCTGAAGTGAAACTTCTTTCTCAGTAAAATACGTTTCTCGACAGCACGAAGCGCACAGCTAGAGCATGCGTCTCAATTCAGCGTTGCAAGGCTCAAATTGCCGTGTATTCAGGGCCAAGACTGAATTCTTTTTGAAAAGGTTCTCTCTTGGAGCAGAATTCTGAATTTTGCGAAGAAAAGCTAACTCAGCAATTTATTCGCACCGGCAAAATATTACACGCGAGTTTTGCCTCCAGCATAAAATCCTAACCTCAACCGAATCTTCCTTGCATTTGTTATGAGGCAGCGAATAAAAATCTTCCATCGTGTATTTCTGCCTTGTTCAATCCCATATTTTATTTTATACGAAAAGAACTCTGTCGGTTTTTGGGACAGAGCTTTTATGCATCGGAAAGAGGCTAGCAGAATGTTGAACGTCTTCATCAAAGTCGACGCTTTATATACAAACGCCCTCATATTCTTCGAGGAAATTTTAAAATTTTGTTTCGTGAAATTTAACGTCCCGACACTGTGTTGATAACACAGCGGAGCGTGCATTTTGTGTGCTTTGTGCGTTCTGCAAATTCTATCCATAAAAAATGGAGTTCATTCTAAATTTACCAGCTCAATAAACAATGAAAGGAAACGAATGCGAACGAATTCATTCCGAAAAAGTGCGGAAAAACTGAAGGTATAATGATTCATAACTCTAAAGCGTGGGCTATTTAAAGCATTTACATTTTTAATGAATACTTTTGAATTTTCTGTCATCTGAGAGTAACACGCGTCAAAATATTGCTGCTGTAATATTAAACATTTATTGGTTATTAGTGAGCAGTGAATTATTTTCCCGAAGTTCAAAAATAATGAACCAGAGCCCAGAATAATTCAACTAAATACTCGGCTGCGTTGATATACCTCAGAAACCTTCGAGAGAGTAAATCAGTATGAAAACATTTGAAACTCGTCTTTCGTTAATTAATTCGAAATTTTCCAAGCAAAATTTTCAGTCTTCTGAAAAATGTGCAGTCCCAAAAATTCCTCATGGCAAACAGCCCTTAACAATGCTGTTTATCAATGGCTCACTTCAGTGTCATTCTTCTAATTTATCTTGAGCTATTTGTGTGCATTTGTTAAAATATATTTGCGGCAATAATACCCTTAGGCTTTCATAATCAGTAAATGCTAAACCTTTAAAAATTAACAACAACGGAAGATAATTTGTAAGTTGGCGTTTACGAAGATCGATGCTCGAACGAGTGGAGTTGAATTAAATTATTTATCGTGATTTTTTGTTATTGCATTAAATTTCTACATTACATAACCCTTGCTTCTGAGCAGCCTGAATACATACATGCATTATCAAACACAAACCTTACCAGAGCATTTGAGTTTTGCATGTCATCTGACAAAAAGAAAACATGAACGCCTGCCGTTTGGACAAACACCCTTCAAAATTGACACAAATGATGAATTAGGAAGCATAGACACACTTCAAAATTGAAACAAAATTAGGAAGCGTAGCACAGCAGCCCTCATATGCTGGCATCAGCAAAAGGGCTTCAGAGCGTCATCACGTGCACTTCGGCTAGCGGAAAGGATTTCCGGATATCTTTAGCCGAAATTCGGAAGGGTTTTAGAATTCGGTGGAGAGAACTGCAAGCATAAGCGTCCTCTGATAATCTTGTTAGAGGCTCCGAGAGCGCCTCTCTGCCGACGATCAGGCTGCGATAATGAGGTTATGCGTCCACTTCTGCATCTCTTGCACTTTGTCGACCGCTCCGGCACCGGACCACCACTCCCCTAACGTGTCACCCCTCCTCTAACGTGCCACCACTCCTCTAACGGGCCACCACTCCTCCCCTAACGTGCCACCACTCCCCTAACGTGCCACCACTCCTCTAACGGGCCACCACTCCCCCCCTAACGTGCCACCACTCCCCTAACGTGCCACCACTCCCCTAACGTGCCACCACTCCCCTAACGTGCCACCACTCCCCTAACGTACCACCACTCCCCTAACCACTCCCCACTTTTCCACCGCGTCCAAAAGCCAGCGAGGGCTCTGCTCGAAGGCCAACATCCATGCGGAAATTCACTGATTACGCTTTTAATGACATAAAAATAACGATGCTGTTAAAAGCCGATGAATTTACTTGATAGAATGTCGAGAATATTCATGTGCTAAGTTTACGTGAGGGCAAGGGACGTCTTTAGGGTTGGTTTGGGTGAAGATAATTTTGCATGTGCTGATGCTTGGTGCTCACGTCGTACTGCTCAGGAGAGTTGATGTCAACTGAATAATGTCAAGATACAGAAATGGAATGTGGTACTTCACTATATCATTTTAGGATACGGTTTATGTTTATGTCAAAAGGTTGAGTTTATTTTGATTGTAATTCTCACTCTGATAAAAGACGTGGAGTTACGAGCTGTAACTCAATAGACTTGAATTTCAGTTTATGAATTTCTCTTGTACACACACACACAAAAAAAAATTGAAATTTCATTTTTTCGTGTAGTATGGTTGCGGGTTTTGGTGCTATCAAATGTGATTGCGTTATACTTTTAATATGGTGTGTTATACCATGGTGCATGTGATCAGTTCATACATTGCGAACTTCAAATCGAGATTGCGTATCAGTATATGGTTGCTGATTATGACATCCATTGTATGCTGAAATATTTTTTGTTGATTTGAGTTGGCATTCCTCCAGTAGTTTTGCAACCATCTGCATATTTTTAACCAAATTCAATGTCATTTACCACCTTACCTCAGAGGTTTCCTGTTAGCATTACTTAGAAAACATTCCGTGTTTGGCTGCACCACTCCGCAGCAACCCTCTTCTTAATAAACGATGCTGTGCTGCTGCCCTTACCACCCAAAAACTTGGAAGTTTCTCTCCCCCGGACGCTGCGGCACAAGTTTGCGGGATGTGTCTGCAAGCCTTCACGTCGCCTCGTGAGCGATGGTGTCGTGAGCCGAGGACAGTGTGGAGCACTGCTCCAGACCCTAATGAGAGCGCTGGGACGCCAAATTAATAAAAATTAGTGTCCCCAGGGCGCGGTAAGTGATGAAGGTTGCCTTGCAAACGTGGTCTTGCCCTTAAATAAGCGGAAAATTAGAGGTTCGAATGCGCTCCTCGCTTGCTCGGAAGCGAGAGGTTGTTGTGGTAATAAAATGAACTGTGGCACAACTTGAGCGAACAGCTCCGAGTCAGCTGGTTTTACAGACTTTTCGTCGCTGTTTGTTTAAGTGCATGGGAAAATCGGGTGAATACAAAATTAAGTAGGTAGCTTGAGTAAATTACTTTGAGTGAGATGGTTAAATAGGTGATATATTCTCATATATTTTATACATTTGTTTAGGGACAGCATTAATGTTGGATATGTTTCTCATATATGCACAGGGACAGCAAGGTTAAAGTCTCTTTGTGTCGTTCAATTAGGGGTGAAATTTCAGATAGTTGTTTGTAATTCAAAAGTGTAACTAAGAATAACTAGAAATTGAGAACTTTCAATATAATCAACGTAATTTTTGAGAAATGCCTTAAACTATGAAAATATTTAATGAACATAATTTGAGGACAACAAATAATAAAAATAAAATTATTATCAACAGGTGTGGCATTTTGTTGGTAATTATTTACTTGGTGCGAGCACCCGTTTTGCTCTTTTCAAAATTCCTCATCCCGAAAACCAGGGTCGTAGTCGCCACCATTTCTCAAAATTTCAAAACGGTTCACGAATAATCTTATTCTTAAAAACGAGCACGTAAAACCTTAAAAAAGCGTTTACCGCCAACGCGCGGCGTTCTTCTAATAACGGGCAAGCAATGACTCCGTCAACACCAAGAGTCACGGAATTTTCTTTATCAATTTTGGGGAAGAACTCGGGTGTGAACTCGGGCAAGAGAGTGCCTGTTCGTGCCTGAGCGGCCCTCCATCTCACGTGTCTCAGGAGGGCTTTAACTGCCCCTCCGAGGCTCTCGACAGCGAGCGCGGCCAAGGCTTGCGTCAACACGCTTGCTCAGACGCTCTCAAGCGCCCTTCAAACGCCCAGAAGAATGTAGATTGCAAGAAGAAAAGGTAGGGTGCATGAAGCCAAAAATTACGACGTGCTTTATAGAAGAATTGAACGCTAAAAATAACTTGTCGTGAGCTAGAAAAGAGGTTTTCTTTCTCTTTAGTCTTATATCGTTAAAGAAGAGGTGAGGTTTACGCTCAGTGAAACACATTTAATTTTCTAAAGAGCAAGGCCTCCTGTATTTATGAATGAAGATATACATTCCAGCCAGAGAAGCTGAGCTCTAGATTTCTTATAATCTATCAGTTTTTCATCCCTTTGTTTTAAAATCTATTTGTTCAAGTAGATAATTACCTGGTAACACTCAAGAAGTGATTATCAATTGGCAATAATCAGTTTCATGTATCACTTGTGTTCTAGATTTTGCTGAAAACAGAAAGATGAACACCAGGGAAACAGATGTTAACAACATTAGTGAAAAACTTCAAACAGCTAATGGCTATCTTTAGTGCTCCTCGCCGTCACAACTTTCTTTTTGCCTAACCAAACCTAATCTCAAAACATTAACTTTATTTCATTTACTGGTTTAATGTTCATCTCGCCGTCTATATCATATTCATGAGGATTTAAAGTTTCACGATGAAAAATTTTCCTCGCTCATTATTCAAACAGCAGTACACGAATTTAAAAATGATAAGTAAAAGTAATTTCTATGTTTCAGGTTTAACTTAGCCACTGTATATTAAATTGGTAATTTTGCTGATAGTTTTAGTGTTTTTTTACATGTTACAGATAGTGGCTATGATACAGTCACGAGCGAAACGAGTGTGTTCGGATCATTATTCACCTGTAGTAACTTTCACGTTCACCATTATGAATGGGTGTTTAAGAAATAATCTTTGGAGCATTCGGTTTCACGGAATCTCAGATTCAAAATAACAACGAACTGTGAACAAGGTTTCATTCTTCTGCAGCGTAAAATCGAATAATGCATTTGTTTGCAAGGAAACATTAAGGCTAGATAGTTAGGACTGGATGAGTATAATGAAGTCAATCAAATAGAAGATCCCTCTCTTCAGAGAAATGAGAACATGAAAGCGTGGCTAAAATACTATGAAGCAATGAATCGATCTCGCACAATCCCTTCGCAAATGTCTGAAGGCAGTGTAATGCTTGCGTTTTTTGCTGAAATTGACTAAGATCCTGTAGTATTTAGAGTAAGAAAATGATGCCCCAAATTACTTGCAAGTTCTCGATGACTAAGTTGGCCATTCGATGGAGATTTGACAACGAAATATTTAAGGATGACATTGCTTGTTTCCCCAGGGTTAAATCGGATCAAGTTTAATTTCTGCGGTATGAGAGATCATTAAAGCACCTGGATGGCCGACAACACACTCTACATCTGAACGCCATTGGGTGTTTATAGGATGAGCTTGAACGTGTCTCATGGCCGCTTTCTTCGATATTGACACTTGAGTTTACTTACTTTGTTTCAATTATGGTCAAGGTTAGATGTACAAAAGAACTTATAAAATAAATTTCAGGAACAGCATTTGCTGTTTTTAATTCAGAGGTGAATGACTTGATTATTAAGCAATTTTTAAACTATGTTTTTTTCGTCAAGCTGTGCACTTCAGAGCACAAATTAATGGCTTAAAAAAATAACTTGTCACAAAAGAGTAAAAAGGAAAAAATGAATATCCATTAACGTAATAAAAGTTAAAAGATCGAATAAATCATCAGCAGAAAATAATCAGTACTAAAGTAATATGATGAACATTGCACAACTGAATGAATTAACTATTGATGTGATTCCGAGTCAGCATTCGCTGAGAAAATTTGAAAAAATATTTTCAGATCCTTGTGGAAGAAAATATTACTCGAAAAAATGTTCAACCCGAGGCACTAAAAAACGCACAAAAAAGACATACTAACTCTTGATTTGGTACATCCGTGAGGAATGTGTTCGTTATCCTTCATACAAATCGAATAGGTGGAAATGGAAAAAACTGGGGAAAAATTCAGTGAAATTTTTTTCAACTGCATTTAATTATATAAATCAATGAGTTCGAATGGTTTTATAATATTGCTAATATTTATTGCTGATGACTGAAGAATTTGATGACTGATTTAAAAGATGAAAATGCTTGCTACAGCTAAAAAATGGAAATAAAATATTTGAGAGGATAATAGCATCACCATGAGAAAAAAAGGAGCCCCAGAAGGCAAAACTTCTCCAAAGTGTGCAAAATAATTAAAAAAAACATAATCAACCAAAAGTATGGTACAATTGACTCATGACTCAGATGCCGAATCATTATTGAATAACTACCAATGAGTCTGCGTCCGTATTAAAACCAGTATATTGAAAAACCTTACCTAGTAGTTTAATTTCACAAAGTAAATATTATAATATTGTTTAGTTAATAGCAGAATATTTCAAGATTTAATCTTGCTGGGGAAAAGAGTGAGATGATTTGGACATGCGATGCATAAAAGGGAAAGAAACGCTGCCTAAACTTCATTTGAGACACGAGAAAACTTGAACCTACCATTTGAGCAGCCCTAATCTTGTCTGATTTGATAGCTGAACTTGATGCTGCATAAAATTATCGTAGGTCTATTTTGATCCTGTTTAATCTAGTACAATTGTTTGCGAGCTGAAACTTGGTGCTGCCTAAAATTTATCGCAGGTCTATTTTGATCCTGTTTAATCTAGTACAATTGTTTGCGAGCCGAACATGGCGCTGCATAAAATTTATCGCAGGTCTATTTTGATCCTGTTTAATCTAGCACAATTATTTGCGAACTGAAACTTGCGGTAAAATTCATCTAAAGTAAAATTAATCCGTATGTGAACAGCAAAGCAAGAGTGACGGAATTTGTGTTTGACTCATGGGGCTAGAGCGAGTTGCGAGAAAATAGTTCTTTGAATCGCCCGCAAAATTACCGAAAAGAAATTTTTGTATGAGAGCTGTTAGTGCTCTGCTAACCGTGGGAATCTGTTTCGTCAGTGAACTGAAGCTAACCGCAGCACTAAGGAGCCACTTATAGAAATTTCACAGCTGTGGGGATAAAAAATGGAAGAGTTTTGTGGGAACAATAATAATATTCTCATGAATTACGCAAGTGCTAGAGCGCAAAGTCTACGGTGTTTAGTGTTCAGCTTTTAGTTATTCTATGGATCGTAATTCATTCCCAAGTTCATTGCAAGATTTGCATTTCTAATTAATTACTTAATTTTCACTCTTAATTAACTGCAGTATTTACATTCCTGAATAATTGCATAATTTTTTCCAATCAATTACATGATTTGTATCGCAATTAATTTGGTGACTTTTTAATTTCCATAAACGCCTATCGATCACCAGTTCATGGACTTACTAGCAAACCATTGTGTTGTCCTCAAAAATTTCAGGTAGAATAATAGCAAAGAATTGCCGTTCTGATCTGTGATTCCTAGAGGGAATTTCAGGCATTTACTCCCAAACTTTGCAATGACGTAAAAGAAGGTCTTCATTTGTTCAGTATCATTTACGAAAAAATCTAAGTTTAGTTTGTCGGTTTGACCTTAATACTTTCTCATGACACATTCAATATCATGAATCAGTTCTCCAGCCCATGAGCATTTCTTTCACGTGTTTTAGAAAAATCAAGTCTCTGAATTAGTGATCATACTGAGTATCAAAAACAAGTACTCACATACTAAATTTCGGCGCTCAACAGCCAAAAACCTAACTCACGTCACACTCACCCACGTTCTTTATTCAGCATTTTCAAAAGTAAGTACTCATATATTACATTTCGGTGTGTCTAGGTCGCCTCACAACAGTCAAAAACTTACCTTGCGTCAATGGATTTTTATTCCGCTTTTTGAACACACGTAGGCTGCCTGTGTGAAGCCCGGGCTTTCAAATATCTGGGTGACCTTCAGACGAGCCAGCGAGCGCAGTCTCTTTAGGCAGAGTGGAGCACTCGAGCTGAGATGCGCTCCGAGGGAGCCCCTTGAGCTCTGGTGCTCTGAAGTGCGAGGGCGACGACAGCGATGTCTACAAGACGTGGGATAACGCGATAAATTTCAATTTTTATGACTCTTTTTTGATGCAAATTCATGCTTAGGAATAAAATCGGCGAGAAGAAACTGACATTGATATCATAGTTCGTAGTTTATTGCCAGTGTTTTGAAAATGAACAGTCGTTCTTTAAGTTATGCGACGTCATGTTACGCAAACCTTAAATAATTAATCGGATATCCGAGCAAATGAAAATTTCTCTCAGTTACTTAAAATGTGCTTCATTCATGTTATAAATCACCCTTAATAACTGTCGATTTTTATCAGTGTAGGTTAAAGTTTGTTTAAGAGGATACCACATGATTGACAGCATTATTAAATGGAATTATATGTAATTAAAATGCTGTATTATATCTATGTGCATGAACGCTAAGTAAATTGAATATTTGTTGATAACAATAAGAAAAATGACGAAGATTTTATCGACAGCAGTTCTCATGATAAAAACTGTTAACAACATATTTGTCGTTTAGATTTAGCAGTTCAATACCTATATATTATTTTGCTAACAGTTCAATTATATGTTGCATTTGCGATCGACTCAATAAAATTAGATCCAACCTTGCTTTGTTTGCACATGGTCAACGGTAGACTAAATTATCCTTAACCTCGACTTTGCTTTTAACTTCAACTTAACAATATTTTTTCATTCAAATAAACTATAAATGATCTAACTTATACTATTTTAAACTAACTTCACTCAACCTCACTTTATACAGGTAAATTTGAGAAAAATCGTATGTTTTTTCTTTGACATGCAAAATTTGGAACAGCATTTTGGCATTCCGTGAGCGGTTCTCTTGAAAGCTAAAATTTGAGCTAAGCAAATACTTTAAGAGATAAGGAAAAAAAATATCAAGAAAAGCAACCAACTACAATGAAAAATGATCTCAACGATGAGGATGGTATTATCATTATATTAACGCAATGATAAATGATAATAATCAAGACACTGGGACCTGAGGGATATTTCATTCGGAATCACGCGTCTCACAGCTGTCGCCACAGAAATTGTAATATTACTGCAATTGCAGTGATGTTTTTTAGACAGTGTGTTTCATTGGTAGAAGTAATATAAATACATAATAAGCCTAATTAACATCATGAAAAATACCATCACGAGCAGGGCGAAAATTTTCCTAATGTTATCCTCACACAACAATAATGATCTTATATACCTAGGGAAAATTACTCAATATATCTTTTTTATTAACTGTACTATGCTATAATCGTGTCTGAACCAGCATTCATACATCCTGCTGTGCGCTAAAAATTTTTCACAATAATATTCTCACAAAACAATAATGGTCTGACTGACCTCAAGTAACACCACTCAATATATTTTATCCTAACTGTACCACGCCATCATCGTGTCGGAACCAGCGTCTATACATGCCGGTGTGCAGTAAATCTCATAGTAATTCCTTTGCAGTAAGCGTGGTCGCAAGGTAGAAAGTTGTTTGAACGATGCCTCGAGCACCAGTAGCCTTAATGGGCTTAATGTTGAGGATTTATTCGAGTGTGTGTATTACAGCAATTGGAAAATCTTGAAGGTGTTTTCTTGCATGAAAACACAAACTGATTCGGGGAAAACAAGACTTTTTCATAGAATCCGCTTACGTCATTATAATAATAACGTTGATTGTGACTTTGTATCATGGATTTGAATATCAAGTAGATCCTTCTGAGATTGCCAAAGAATGGTGTAATCGAGTTCTTCTCAATAACGTCTGTTAGATGAATTGCCGTTTCAGAAACGAGTTGCTTTGCTAAATTTTCGTAAAGAGGATTCAAAGGAAATAGATCAGTGGAGTTTGCAGAAAAGTAACTGCACACACCATGAAAGCAAACTTGATTAAGTTAATAATAACAAATTAGATTTTCGTGAAAAATTTGTGGAAATACTAAATTTTTGTTTAGCTCAATGTACTCGAAGTTATTTTCTAGACCGACTGCTGAAACTTAGAAAAACATTTAGGAACTAAAATGTACACGTATTTTTAAGTATATACGAAAATCCTCCTTAAAACTGGAGACTTGAAAATTCAAAATAAATCAGAATGTTTCTCCTCAGGCAGCGTGAAGATACAGGCAAGACGAGTGAGACTAAAACAACGGGCGTGTGACCATTTCCTCTTTAAGAGATACATGACATGAGAACAAAGCCACGCTGGAAGACGTGCTGCTCACATACAACGCTACCGAAGCCATGCAAGGAGCGCTCGATGTTGTGTACATATGCAGGAGCTCAGCTGCAGCACAAAGGAGCACAGCTTGGAGAACATGTTTGTTCTAATTAGGGCGAATTTACTCGAGTGTATCCCCATTCTCGTTAATTCTTCGTAATGGCAGCTCTCATAGAGGCTGCCGAGAAGCGGCTTTGTGTGTGTTGCAGCGCACGCTCTGATGAGACCAAATGAGAGAGAATGCCGGCATGTAATCAACGGAGTCACGGCGTAGGTCATTGTGGACCTAAAGATGCTTCGAGAGCCTCTTCTCGGGCTCCTACCGTGCCATCAGTCCGATTAAAACTGCTGATAAATTTCAGGTTCTAGAGAGTTGTCTTCCATTAGGAAGTGAATTTGATAATTTCAAAATTTTTGGATAGTTACCACTTTTGGTATCCCGAGCATATAGTAGACTGAATACTGAAACTCCTCGTGAACGTGAAATTAAGCTATTTTAAATTTTCATTAACTTGCATCGTCGTTAATTTGAATTTTAACTTAATGTTTCATATGCGGCAAAATGGCGAGCACTTATCAAAGTTATGTTCAAAAATAATTAAAAAGTTTTTTGATCATACAACAATGAGCCTTTAGCGTTGTCATCAAGAAAGCTTTGAAAACAACACGTTATTTTCCTTTGAAAAACCCTTAAATTATTGAGGAAGTGATTGTGATACTGTATTTTCCTGGAGATTGTAGAGTGAAATTAAAATTCTGTTAAATGAAGCTTACTCTAATTTAATTTTTGCTCACTAATGAATTTAATTTCTTACGCTAGTGTTATATCTAGAAGAAAGTTTTCAAGCATCAGAATGCGGTTATCTAAGCGGATAAAACTTCGAAACTAAATTTTTAATAAGTTTTGACAAGAAGTTTTTCCACTTTTTTTTCTACGCAGATTTTGCAAAAATATCAGCACTGGTTTGCAATTTTGCAATTTTTATTCAGTAAAACACACGAATTGAAGTTACGTTTAATACGATTCCCCTCGAAGTTGATTGCCTCTCCATGACATTATTATTCCCATCGGGTCATATAATTGATCACTGAAAAAGCTCTAAATGCAAATGACAGACGTGAATGAGAGTCGACGCTGCATTGAGCGGTCATTCTGCAGCCGGAGTATCGCAAGTAACGATCACGATCGGATAATTGGTTGATAAAAATGCATCAAGTGTACTTCTGCTATCATTTTGGCAGTGATTTTTCTGTTTATAGTACTCGGAAACATATGTACACAGAATTGTTTTGAAAACAAATTCTCGATATACTTTGAATGATAATTAATTAACTTACAAGTGGTGTCCAAAATAAATTTTAAAATGGTTCATGTTAAATGCGGATGAGATATTTCCATTTCTGGTTGTACTGAGTGGAATAATAAACTTCACCTCACATCTATCCGAAATAAACACATAAAAGTTGATTAAAATACTTTTAGGAAAAGTAGTCGTTGGTTTTGATCTTTACAATAGAGATTTGAACATAAAATGGGTTTTTACTAATATTTCAACGGTACACTGTTTTTTTCATAAGTGAACTGCGGATGGTAAAAAAGGGAAAATTGGCTTTCATTTACGCAGTATATATCATAATTTCGTTTTTTCAATTATTATATCATACCCAAATGTATTCACCCGAAAATATTTTACTACATTTAAAATATGATAGATGTCAAATTAGACCTGTGCTTTGAGACTAAGCGCCTTCATTATCTGAAATACCGTAGTAAGCAATCCGTCGTAGGATTCATTTAGTTGGCAAACGCGGCATTCATTTACTTTATTTCAAAGCAGACCATGAAAATGAACACATACTTTTGAAACATTTGTAAAGTGTACTCTTTTGCTTTTAAATTTGGGGTGCATGATAGGGAAGGATATCAAATTTCCTCCCGTACTGAATGGAAGAGAAAGGAAGGAAATTCAGCGACCCTTTTTTATCGCAAGCAGTTACGAACATAACTCTGAGCATCTCCATAGCTCAGACTCGATTGCTACACTTTGAATTTCAAATGTATGTAAATCAAAACTCGGTTCCAGTCATATTAGAAAGAATGCTGAGCAGTTGAAGGCATTCTTCTAGCATACTTTTCGAATTTGCTGATAGCATTCTGTCTTTTTTAACGATGAAACTTCGTATTGAAATATTGTTTAAGCGACGTTTCTGTGGAGATAACTACACAAAAGTAAAACCTAGCTTAAGGTTTTACAGGTTTTCACGAACAAATTTGCGATTGTAAAAGCAGGATTATTCCATTCATTGGTTGAGTCGACCAATGCGAGATTAGGGATTTAAGTTATTAAGCAAATCAAAAGGATTCATTAGTGCGGATAACACACAGAAGCCTTTTAATAGCGCTGGATAGCAGCTTAAGGATCAAGCATGCTCATTGCACCGATATTTCTATAAAATTTATCGAATTGCTCTCATATTTTATTTGCTCATCTCAACCCCAAGCATAAAAATTCAACGACTGCATCTCGTTATCGTGTGTAGAGCCTCCACAGAATGAGTTGTTCAACTTCAGTGGTGAAATTGAAGGAGTGATTATATTGAAGAAGTGGTTATACTGAAGGAGTGGTGATATTGAAGGAGTGATTACATTGAAGGAGTGATTATATTGAAGAAGTGGTTATA
>JACJUY010005074.1:1662-15443 GCA_014220935.1 Platorchestia sp. MABIK
ATTATTTATCCCTGACATGTATTATTTATCCCTGACATGTATTATTTATCCCTGACATGTATTATTCATCCCTGACATGTATTTTTCATCCCTGACAAGTATTATTTGTCCCTGACATGTATTATTTGTCCCTAACATGTATTATTTGTCCCTGACAAGTATAACTTGTCCATGACAAGTATTATTTGTCTCTAACATGTATTATTTATCCCTAACTCACCGGGAAGAAACAAAAAATTTTTTCTTTCTCACCGAACTGTAAGGTGGTAGCTGACTGTGCTCGCCTTTCTCGTGAAATGTCGAAGGCATCGAAGTCCTGCAGCGCGAGTGTGAAATTTCTTCCCTTTGGGAAATTGAAGAAGAATTTAGTGTCAATTCTCCGATCGATTCGGGTGCATGAAAAAAGTACCGGCCAAACCGTGTATGCGACCTCAATGCGTCCTCATATAGTTGTGAACAATTTCTAAAATCAATGTTGTCCAGTATAGGGTGCATCACCTAGGTTGGATTTTATTGCCCGTTTCTTCTTCTTGAGGCTCCTCAGGGGGATACAACTATTTTATCTATGGGAATTAGCGCTGCCCGAAGGAAAAATGTGAGGCCTTGAGCTGAGAGTTAGGTAGGGCCTCCCTTTTGTTGAATTCAAATGTTTTTGTTTTCTTAAGAACCATCTATTTTCGGTTCATTGCTGTCCTGATTTTCAGCACCTCTAACTTTATTTTTCAACTTTGCTCTTGTTTCATAACCTTCCTTCTTATCTTACTGTTTCTATGCGCACGGGATCTTTTGCGAAAACACCCTTTGTGCACAGATTCCACCTTCCCTTAACTCCAAACTAAATGGTGCCTTCATCCTCCCTCTCTATGAACAGCTTTGTTGTGGTAAAGGGAGGCCAAGACTAATTTATAATCAATCAATCTTATTGTTGCGCAGGATTACTACGTGGTTCTGCTGTCACCCATGGAACTGGACCCCACCATGAAGATGATCTTACAAGTGCCTATGTGGGCGCAGAGAGTGATTTACATCCAGGGGTCATGTTTGAAGGTAAATTAGTTTTAAGTCACATACAGTATAGTGCCTTCCTTCTTCCTCTTTTGCTAACACCTTTGTTGTTGTGAGAGAAGGGCATTAAACGAACTTATAATCTATTTACTGAGCTGACTTTCTGTAACAGTGGGCTGTGGAAACAAGGGTGAATAAATGATGGCTCTTTTTCGGAGTTTTGATTCTGTTTGAACTTCTGTTATGCAAACGCAGGTTTATCACTCAGTGATATGGTAAATATTTTTCAGTTGAATAAAAGTTTTTGTCTCATGATTTCTGTCTTCCGTAGATTGCTAGACCTTGAAGGTATTATTTTAAGATTTCTGAACTTCACTCGTTAGGTGTGCTGGTGATGACCATCCTCGTCACTGAGCTGTACTGAGGGAAATTAGCTCTGGTAATTTATAAATATTGATATCGATTCATAGAGTAATTTACCACTGAATTCACTGGAAACATTTGTGATGTTAGCTTTGTCGCTTCATTGTCTATACTCTTCTTTTCTCGTCTTGTGGAAAGGCTGACATTCTGAACATTGGAAATAATGAACGAATGAATTCTACCCACTGTAAAATTTTGAGACTTCAGGCTTAATTAATTACTGAACCGTAACATTATCCATGTTTCCGTCTTTAAAATGCTTTCCGTGACTCTCGTCTTGCAGAAAATATCCTAGAAAAATTGTCTGATTTTGCTGATTGTGTACAAAGAAAAACTTATAAAAAGATACTGAGTTAACTTTTATTTCAAAACGGAAACTATTTTACAACTGTTGCATAGGTGCTCCTACTTGCAGAGTGTATACTTATTCACCTCAAATTTTCTGAAAGTCATCCTTCGCTCTGCTAACTGTAATTGCATGGAAATAATCTCATATTTGTATGGAAAAATTCAATGTATTCGTATTATGAGAGCACAATTTTGATCCTGAAAGGTTTTTTTAGCAGTACATTCAAGATATGAGGAGCAATAAATCTCTTTTTGACTTAGTGTTGTTCTTACCTTGATTTCCCAGTATTGCAGAACGAAAGTATTTGATATCGATTCACATTACGCCACCACTAAGTTAATGCGAAATAGAAGTAGTCATTACAAGTATATCTGCAGCACTTTAAATTATTTAGACGTGTTCAGTGAGCTTCCTTTATAGCAGAACGTCGAGAAACTGGATGATATCGCGAGAGGAAGATGAGCTAATTCTCGTAGGCTTCGAAAAAATGCAGTTCAATGCTTAGGAAGAGACCTGACGTCTATTTCACTGAGCTCGCTTCCGTAGCGTGACAAAGTTCCTCTTTGGGGCACCAAATATGAACCGCCACTCGAGTAATCCTTTAGGAAGCTTTCCTAGTAACCCAGGCGTATGAGTGAGACGGATATGGCAGGGTGAGCGTGCGCACAGTCCTTACAGAATTGCAGTGCTTCGTTGGCTTTTATTGCAGGACGGAGACCTAACGAGAGCTAGAATGAGTGAAGCCGAAGCCTGCTTCATATTGGCCGCACGACACTACGCCGACAAAACTGCTGCGGTGAGTGCATCTATTGCCTTATTTTGAGGCCACAGCTCTATTATTCTTTGCAGCAATGCCATTTTTACCTCCTCCCCCGTCTTTTGCTCTCTCTAGCGTAGCTTGTTTTGAAGTCATAGAGCTCTGCTTTTCTTTACTGCATTGTCAATTTTTATCCCGTTTCTCTCTCTAGCGTAGCGTATTTGTTGCCATAGCTCTACTATTCTTTCCTGCATTTTCATTTTATATCCTGTTTCTCTAACGTAGCTTATTTGTTGCCATAGCTCTACTATTCTTTCCTGCATTTTCATTTTATATCCTGTTTCTCTAACGTAGCTTATTTGAGGCCATAGCTCTACTATTCTTTACTGCATTGGCATTTTTTANTGTTATTTTTACCTTCTTTCTCTCTCCAGCGTAACTTATTTTAAAGCCATACCTCAACTATTCTTACCTGCATAGCCATTTTTCCCTCTTTCTCTCTAGCGTAGTTTATTTTCAGGCCATAACTCAAATATTCGTCGTTGCATCATTAATTTTTACCCACTTTCTCTCTACCATGGCTCATTTTAAGGCCATAACGCTAACATATGTTGCTGCATGATTATTTCTTACCAACTTTCTCTCTAGCGAAGCTCATTTTGAGACCATAGCCTAATTATTCTTTAGAGCAAAGCCATTTCCCCCAACCCTGCTCTTACTAGCGTAGCTCATTTTGTCAAAAGCGCGTTTCCTGGCACAGTGTTTTTCGTACCATGAATCTCACTAGTTTATTCTGTTACTTTGTTGAAATATGCGTTATCAGCTTTAAAGTTACTGCGTTTTCAAAAAGGTTTTTATTTTGCGTCATGAAAAGGTTATTTTTCTAAATTTTTGAGTGAAACTTGCAAGAATTACAGCCCATCATTGTACTATGGTCAAAGTAGTAATAAGAATCATTTTTATTAGATATTGGTCATTCCGTTCCACTAACAATTTTATCAAATAAGGATGCTTATGAAAGCTCTTAAGATCTTTATGTTCTCTTCTTTATTTGAAATAAATTTCACCTTCTGGTTTTCCATGACCTATTCCACAGCCGATTATAAAACATGCTTTTCATTTTTCCGTTATGCAGTCCTAAGGTAAATCATGATAGGTGCTGCGAAGGGAATTGTCTCCTGGTAAATTTCAGCGACCAAGCTCTTCACCGAGTACACATAGGTTTTCTAAGCTACACTCGAGAAAGGATCTCGTCAACGCTTTTGAGAAATAACGCTTATGAGATACAATCCTCTAAACACGCTCACCGCAATTGGTTAAACTGAAGTTCAATATCATACTCAAATTTATGGTCAATTGTAGTGAACGACTTTGAAAGTAGCAAACATTATCTGGATTATGCCTTCATTTAACTTTAATGTAGTTTATATGAAAATTGAGTTTGTGACTATTGGTCAGTCAGCAGCATTATGAAAATCCCTTCCGTAGCCACCGGTGGCGCGCGTTTCGGTCTAAGTGTTAAACCCCATAAAGAGACTAGTTTGTTATCGAAGGTTTCTGTGGGTGATTTTTTCTTAGGTTCGCTTTATTAGTAGTTCTTCATTTTACTTCTAATCTTCTCCAGATATCCAGTATTGGCATCTTTGAACCCTTCCCCAACAATTTTTTTGCTAAAAACGTTCCTTTTTCAGACTAATTTTTTTTATTTTGGTTCTGAATAGAATTTTTGATGCTGGTTATGTAAACAGTTTGTAATTATTTTTTTCCCCCATTTTTGTGGTTAACGTTTTATTTTGAAAATACCTTCGTCGGCAAAAACGAGTCACCTCCCTCCTCCTCACTTGTCGAGAAATAGTCATTGTTTCATGAACTGGCAGAGTTTTCAGAAGTATTCAAGCTTCTGAGGGAAGGTTCATACTCACCATCTTCCGTTGAACTAGACATTTGGGGTGTAACACTTCAAAATGCTAAAAAAAATGATTGCAAATGTGGATGCAAACAACACCCATCCAACGACAATGGCTGTCGGAGCAAGTCTAGTAACAATGTCCTTGAAATCCCACAGCTCTACCCTATCGCTTCTGCCAGGCGTCCGATTTGACGAGAATACTCTATTCACACGTAGAATGGCTTACAAAGGCTTAAAATCGACGAGTTTATACGTATGTAGCTGGTTTTTGAAGGTAAAGTTTTAGACGAGTATACTCGTCGACGGCTTAAAAAATAAAATTTTGTGAAGACGAGTGTACACGTTTCTGCCGGGGAAGGGGTTAATAACTATTTTATCTGCTTCATTCTTCAAGCATGTTGTCTAGCGCTAGCCACTTTCATTGAAGACTTATGAGAGAATGGAGATATAAAACTCGAGTTCCCAACTTAGCTGTGAACGAGTACTTACACTGAGAATCACTGAACCATTAGTATCGAAATATTATTTCATCCGTTCAATGAAATCGCGTGAGGTATGATCCAATTCAAAGCACAGTAGTATCAGAACATTTGCACACCGGAACAAAATTCATTTACAAGGTTGACCTTCAAACTTGTGAAAATTTAAAAGTTAATATTTTGAAAGGCATTGCTCAACATTCGTGACTTCTGCTTAGTTTTTGTTGTTTCTCAGACAAACGATAGATTTATGTTATGCAATAGGCCACATTTGTAACATTCGCAATTTAAATTACGTTAATTCCAGTTTTCAGTAATAAAAAGTGGAACAGACGTCAGTGTTTTTTTCATCATCCCTCGGATCTTTTCCAGACACGCCCCGCTACTGATGCAACACATAAGTTCACCCACTTGTAACTTTCGAAAAAATGCACCCATCGACTTCAACTTACTCTCAAACAAAAGATTAAATCATTCTTTCGTTTGAGAGTAATTTGAAGTCGATAGGTGCATGATTTCGAAAGTTACAAGTGATGAACTTATGTGTTTTATTAGTGGCGAGGCTTATCTGGAAAAGATCATATCATTCTTCTTGGGAACCTGCAGCTATTTTCATTTTTACGATTATTGCTCATATTTTTATTAAGGAACCCGCATTCATTGTCTGTCCGTAAAATGCAGCTCATGTTATTATTTTATCGCGTTCTGATATTCTGATCGCTGGATAAATTGAATTACGTCGCTGGCATCGTCGCGTCTGGCATAAAGAAAGTGCGCAACTAGATCCGGTTCTCACCTGTGTTGGTAATAGATGTTACTACGCAGGAAGACAGATCGAAGTGGGGCGCAGCTGTGTCGATTTTGCACATCAGCCTATCAGTTATATGTAATTTTCTCACCTTCAACCAGTTAAGTACCTTGAATTAATTGGCTTTACACTGTGTGCTTATTTTGCGACAGCAAGATTTCATTTGGCCGAAAAGAAATAAATTCAACACTTCAAAGTGAACTTCAACTTTACTGACTAATGAGGTAGTTTTGCCATGAAATGGGTGTTCGCATGCACCGTTCAAGGTTTGGGGTAGAAATAATGAAGAAATGGTTTAATCTGCTTATGAAATCTCGCTTATAATGGTATAAAAATTTTTTCAATTTCTTTCCATTGCTGTGTCCCGCAGAATAGCTAATGGTCTGACGTGTATCTGAGTTATTTCCGGTAGCATTTGTTCGTGAGCGTCCATGACTATTATCGAGAGTTTAAGAACTCGCAATTTATATGTTTACTATTTTATTCCTAAGCCTAATGTGAAAATGTTTAAATTAGTAACTGTTCCGGTGGGTGTATTTTCTACTCACGTTGATTAGGCATGGATGACCCGTTGTAATTTTTAAATGCTGACGATACAGTGCATTCATTGCACAAATTTTTCTGATAACTTGTATGAGATTTTTAAGAAGCTTTTAAATCCCTCCGGAGACACAGAATAAGCAATAGATTTGGATTAGTTATGCTTATCTAACCTACACTATGGAGACTGGCACTATGAAGGATACCTGTAGATTACCTCAGCTAAATATATAAATAGGTCTTCGGGATTCCTATCTTTCGGGTCCACTATACGTCTTTTCGTTAATATATTATTCCCTCTTTTTCTAGTTCTTCTTTGTATTTTCATTCTTTTCTTTCCTATATTGTGGCTTCTATAGCAGAACAAAAAAACTGTGTGTCAACACGCCATGTGCATAGATGCCATTTTTTTATGGAGTAGACTAAACGGTCCTTCCCTTCTCTCACGGATCGTATTATGTGCGGCTGTGGAGTTTTAAAGTAACGAAACGTAACGAATTAACTGTCTCAGATTAGACTTACTTCATTCGTATGCAGTAACTACATATCTACGAGTCCAGTACCTTTACACAAATCTCTACAAGTCTAATGGAGTGAAAACTTTTACTGCTGTTATTGCTATTTTGACCCTTTAGAGTTGGTCACGCTTCATGTTCAAGCGGCTATTCACTACTGCTGCTGCAATGCTTTATCAGTGTTCGTTTGTTCATCAGTGTTGGGTAGCACAGTGTTCATTTATTCATTTGCTCATTTTAAATTCCTCATTTTCTGAATGATTTAAGAGAAATAGCTGGTTATCAGTATTTGTATTTTTCGTTTAAATTTCTGCGAACCTCAAAAAATACAGCAAAGAAATTGTGAAAATAAAATAGAAAAAAGTGTGTGGCGTTGACCAATGTAAAATATTTGTATTTCACCATTCTTCCCAACTCGCATGCTAAAATACATTGCATTTTAAAACATTAAGAGGATCTTTGAAAACTAATGAAATTCTTTCAGTAAATTATTAGTAAAAAACTGGCAAGACCCGTGGAAATTCCACTGGCAATGTAATCTTTAAGCAAGGCAGCGTAACGGACGGACTTACTAAGCAACTAAGGAAGGAACAAGAAGAGTATTATATAGATGATATCAAGGCTAACACGATTCTCTGTTTGGAAGTAACAGCATCGTAGAGGTTACAGTCGAATTATGCAGAGTCTCACTCGCGACATATCAACGTCATACACCACTGCAGCTCGCTGTAACGAATAATTGATGCAAATATAAGCTCATCCGGCAACATATAATTGTAATATTCCAACGTTGATGCTAAATACCTCCCACCACCGTCAGGTGGAATGAAGGTTATGGTTTTCAGAAATGACTTTCACTTCAAATTTTATCTTGTGCTTATTGACTCACTTCATCACACGACATAATGTATTTCATTGGTGAATGAATCGGTTGGCATTTCAAAATTGAAGGCTCAGGTGTTTTGCAACTCGGTGTGAGGCTGTAGTGGTCAGAAGGTCTATGTTATGGAAAACGATTACTTCGTAAAATATAGGACAAAAATGCGATCAACACACGTAGAAAAGGATTCAATTAAAGTGTTGTGCAATATGACTAAATCCATAAAATTCTACCATTAGGACGAACACACGATCCTGAGGTCATGGGCCGTGAAGGATTTCGCCCCGAGCATCCCCCAGTACGTGCAGATATTTAGACCCGAGAACAAGCTGCACGTGAAGTTCGCCGAGCACGTGGTATGTGAGGACGAGTTCAAGTACGCTCTGCTCGCCAACAACTGCATGAGTCCAGGCATCTCCACCCTCGTGACGCTCCTGCTACACACCTCCAGAGGACAGTGAGTTCCTTAAGCTTTAAGTTTGTGTGACAGTGTCGTGATAAGACCTGAATGCATCAAGTCCAGCACAGTGACGTTACCGCATCTCCACGCCGCTGCTCCGCTCCTCCAAAGAACAGTGAGTTTTCATGGGCTCTATATGCTTTATTGTGTCGCAGTGTCGTCATGATACTTGATCGCGCCACATTCAACACTGTGACGTCACTACCTCTCCACGCTTGTGACGCGGCTGCTCAACATTTCAAGAGGATAGTAAGTTTCACAAGCAATATTTGACTATTGGTTCTGTTTTTCAGCACCGATATATCGCTTGAAAGCAGCCTCCATAGTAGATGTGGTGTTCAGGGAGAATAGATCAATGGCTTCATACATATTAGTGGTGTCGCAACCAGGTCTGTTTTTGTTCTTCATTTTCACACATTTTTGAGGTCATGATTGAGAAGATTGGTTTCGCTTTATATTACTTTTTTACAATTTACGTACATATGCCACACAAAGTAAATTCTTCTGATGTGTTACGTGGAAATTATCCGTCGGAAATTTCTGGAACATAATGAACAATGTAATAGAAGAATATGTTGAAGTCTTCATCAAACGAAATCAAAGCATGAACGCATTGAATTAATATCTAATTCCTGTGTTTAGAACCACGATTATCACGAGATGTTAACGTGTGAGTAACGAACTTTAAGCTTGCATGCTATCACCGGTGATTTTATGAAATTCGCAACGAATTTTTTTTTAGAGTAAAAGTTTCGGTCAGGTAATCATTTAGTCATCGCTTTTCAAAGTCGATTGGTATTTGGAATGTTTGAGAACTTAGGCTGAGAAAAAACCTTTGCGATTCAAAATTAGACCAGCTAAATTATGATGGAGTCGCAAGAAATTTTAGAAATTGAATAGATTTTTTCCACAGATTTAATTGCACAAATGGGTACTACAAACGTGCAACTCATCTCAGTATAAATATAGATAAGTATTTTTCGGCCTAAATATTTCGAAATATGCTTCAGCTTACATTACGTGCAACTTACTTCAGCAGCCTGCAAAACGCCTAAATAATTTCTGTTCCTGGAAGCTCAAAAAAAAATTGAGTGAAATTTTACTTTCTTGCCGAGGCATGCGTAGAACGTTCTCACATACACAAAATTGTGGAAACAAGTTTCTAAAAAGTAATCTAGTGAACGTGCTGGAAAGAACTCGGACTGTCTGTGACGCAAGCCTTCTCGTGCTGCTCGACAGTTTTTATTCCAAAAAATTATGAAATTCTTCTGCTGCACGAAGCGGCGGCGTCGCATTTTACATACACGAGGAGTATGTGTTGTCTGTTGTAGCAATAGTGCATATTTAGCAAGTGGCGTGCCCATTGCAAACATTTTCAAGTTTATTGACATAAGGTAAAGACAAATTTATAAAGAATAATCGCACTTAAGATGAGGCCTGAACGTTTGAGAACTGGGAGTTGATAGGAAATATGATAGGGAGAAAAATTCCAAAAACTAACATAACTTGTTCACTCCTTTGGCATTTTTGAAGCTACTTGCTTAAAATGAAGGTGTGAGGTCCCGAGCTAATGTGTGACATTTAGGCTTTCCTGTTGTTGTAATCGAATGTTTTTGTTAATTTATTCCGGTTTTTATTTTTTGCATCTCACCGATACTCGTTTTCATCCTCTACTATTTTCTTCATCAACTTCTATTTTGTTCCTTAAACCTCGTACGAACTTGTTGTTTCTGTGCGCAAGGAATTCGATGTTGGAACAACCTCGAGCATAAAATCCCGCCTCATTAGCTCCTCACAAAATGTTGCCTTCCTCTTTCCTCTTAAAGGCTTAAACCAACTTAAAGGTAAATTTAAAAGATAATGAAACGAAATTACGTTGCTTCCAAAAATTCACGCAAGCAAATTCTAACTCAAGAACGCGACAGGAAAAACACAATTACTATTTACCAAGTATTTATGATAAACTTCCAATCCTGAAAAATATTTTCACTTCTAAAATGAATTTTTTTTATTCGGTTATGAGAATATTTTTATCGTGAATTCTGCTCGTACGCGTTCTGATTTTCACAAGGAGTATAGTTTCTTAATTGAAATTTTCTACTAAGTTAAGAGCTAATACAAAGCGATAACTTCTACCAAATGGCGAAGGCTTACACTGACAATAGTAACAGAAAAACGACTCAATATGCGACTAAACTTTTATCAATAAAAATAATGAATTATAATCTCTAAATCATCAATTAAAAACGAAATAAAATGAAATTAAAAAAAAATCATGAATTAAACTCGAATATCTTCTCAAATCATAGCTTGAGTGCTTTTAAATCAATTTCAAACTTTTTCACTGCACGTTTGTATGGTTTTTGAATGTCATTAAAACGAACAATGAAAGTGCAATTTATATTGGTGTCTGAAATTCATATGATTCTTAGAACTGGTCCAGCACTACAGCGGAAGTGAAGCATTTTATTTATGAAACAAGGTCCTTAATCATTGAGAAGCTGACCTAATTTTAGAAGCTAAGTAATCCATTCAGCAGTTAAACACGCGCATTTACTGAAAGTACTCAAGTCCTATGTAATAAGACTGTGTGTTCGAAATGTTGAATCTCTATTTACGACTGGAGTCAATTAGCTTTTGAAGAAATTGGAATGCACCCGAGTTTTGCTTCCAAATTCACGGTGTGGAGAACATATCTCATCTTTGATCACAAACTGATCAATCTATCTTCAAAACGAAGAAAATTTTAGTCGTATGCCCTCTGAAGTTCAGGTATTAACGAGACGATAAATAGGGACAGATAGTTCTTACTACCGACAAAATCCTTCGTACTTTAATCTGGCTGGGGTCATATGATTTAACTTGAATCGTTCACCATGAAAGGTTTCGATTCGTGCATTACCTCGGAACGTTAACATGCTAAGTACTAACAGGCATAAATTCACAACACTCTTAGTCGGACGCAGTTATATCCTGGCATCAAAATGGAAAAACTGAGATGTATGAGTGTTGATAATTCGGCTTGTAACACAGTGATATATACCTTAGAAATTTGATACTGGCATCTGTTTAACTCTTAATTTGATATTTAACCCCTATATAAATACTTAATCCCTAATTGGGTACCTGACCCCTAATAGGATACCTGACCCCTAATTGGATACCTGACCCCTAATTGGATACCTGACCCCTAATTTGATACCTGACCCCTAATTTGATACCTGACTCCTAATTTGATACTAACATCACTAATAAGTGGATCCAAGCGTGTCAAACCTATAATTTGACGGACAGGGAAACAATGCGACGCTGTGTATGACCCCAAATTTCACACTTTTTCAGAAGTTCACGTGCGATTTGAGCAGCACCTAAAAATACAGGGGGCCAACATTGCGAAATTTGAAATGGCCCTGTAATGGCAATAAATGAGCGTGTAGTTGCATTGAATTAGTGTGCAGTTGCATTGAATGGGCGTGTAACTGTAGTGAATGGGCGTGTAGTTGCATTGAATGGGCGTGTAGTTGCATTGAATGGGCGTGTAGTTGCAATGAATGGGCGTGTAACAGCAGTGAATGGGCTTGTAGTTGCATTCAATGGGCGTGTAGTTGCATTCAATGGGCGTGTAGTTGCATTCAATGGGCGTGTAGTTGCATTAAATTGGCGTGTAGTTGCATTCAATGGGCGTGTAGGTGCATTTCCCTATTTCTCACTGAATGGTGCCTTTCTCCTTCCTCACTTGGGGACGCCTGTGTTATTGTTAGCGAGGCGTAAATTAACAATCTGATAAAAATATTTAGACGCTGGGTCAGAATCTAAAACAAAGTGAGCACATAATAGCAACTGACGGAGCTTTAGGCATGAATGTTGTGGAAATATTGCGCAAGCAAATATACACGATAATAGATGAGCTCATCTTCTCTGTTTAGTTTATCAGCAGAAAATAAAGAAAACGATTCTCTCTAGGGTTTTAACGCTGAAATGTTAGCAAACAAATTCAAACATTTTTCATGGTGCACGAACGTTGTGTGCGAATTTTACTATAAGTTTTTACTTAGTTTTGACCAAAGTTTCAACGTTGGAAGTTTAAAATGATTACTTTAGGCATAGGTCCCCGATTTGCATCTGGCTGTGAACAGCTCAAAGGAATTGAATGGCAGATAATTGTTTGAAGTTTGAATATCTTTTTTCAGTTTTTACGCAGCCTCAATTTTTTTTTTTTGAGAACACCGTTTTACAAAATGCTGGGTCCGAGAAGATCTCACAGAAATTTGCCTCAATCTTTTTGATTCAGCTAATGTTTTATTGGAATGAGGGTTTTCTATTAAAGTATACATTACAGCTGCACTTCAGGCTAATGAAAGAGAACGGTTCTCCAGAGTTGCCATGCGAATATTCTGCTCAAAATATTCAGATGAGCCGTAAAACAGATGTTTTATTTCTTCTCAGAAAAGAGTTCATATTTCCCTCTTGTCTATTCCATTCGGTACACAATCCTGAGGTTATGTGGTCCGTGAACGATTTTGCTCTGAGTATCCTCTACCTTCCTTTGCTCTCTAAGTAATTTTCATTTGCTTCCAAACTTTTGAGTTCGGAATAATATGAAATCCCAAAATAGAGCACAAAAGTTCCCATTTTTTACACATTTTCTTCTTACACTTGCTTGCGTCTTCGCTTCCGGTCCCCACCTATTGTAAACAGAGCCCAATCTTTTTGCGTGCTCCAAGTCTGTATTTACTAATGCAACTGATGGTTGCGTGGACGCGTCATGCAAGACCTCGTCCAACATGCGATGGATTGCCCAGAATTTCTGACCGAAGACCCGACCGTAAAGATTATTGATTGCTCAAGTTACCACGGGCTCGGTGCTCATCTCGCTCGTTTCCCTCGCTTTTTTGTAGGCACTTTATGATGTTTTATTAAATTTTTCATTTTGGGTATATTTGAACTAACGCTCCCAGGGAGGAAGATGTGAGATCCCAAGCTGAAACCTAGGTTGACTGTATTTTGGTAGAAGTAGAATCGGTTTTTGCTTTGATACGGATCATCTTTCTTCGGGTCACTGCAGCGCTATTTTAATATCTATTGCTTATAGGAACATTGAATTCTATCTTGTTTCATATTTCTTTCAATCTTGTTGTTTCTGTGTGCGGAGAGTGGAGACACCTCGTGCGTATATAACTAGTCTAATTAACTCCATACCAAATGATCCCTTCCTCCCTCCTCTTTTAGGAGCATTTTTTGGGGGCTTTGGGACGTTTAAACTAACTTTTGAAATTCAATTTTGACTTGCTCCCTGTATCTCACCCCAATTATTAAGACTGTGAATCAATACGAGTTTGCCCCCTCGAACATTACATTCACGAGTTGTATCTCAGGGTCATTCGATACGGAGTTAAGTCAATTTCTACATCAATTTCCAGTTAATTTTTGGCAAATTCTACGGCAGTTTTCGGTTATTTCTACAGTCTGTCATTTTGTTTGTAATGTGAGCCCTTAAATTTTGTTAGTTTAACGTCTTGAAAACCAGCCATCCTTCTCATTTTCGTGCAAGTTTGGTCGGGGGGATTAGCTACCACGCGATATGATGGCTACCACGCGATATGATGGCTACCACGCGATATGATGGCTACCACGCGATATGATGGCTACCACGCGA
>JACJUY010005074.1:17403-37984 GCA_014220935.1 Platorchestia sp. MABIK
TATGATGGCTACCACGCGATATGATGGCTACCACGCGATATGATGGCTACCACGCGATATTCCTCACGTGAAATTCATGTTTTGTGATGTTCCGCCCCTGTTGTTCACTTGGCACTTCTAAAAATTACAGGCTCGAAGCAACATTAAGGGTGTGAAAAACAGACGAATAGTCGCCCGCTTAGAATAAATGTTGAAGATTTAATAAACTTCTTTATATATGAACAAAAAACAATTAATGCTCACCTTAGACTACTAAGACAACCTAGTGGCTTGAAGATTTGCACGTTATCGGGTCGCAGATAACACAGCCCACTCACTATATTCTAACGTGATTTACTCACTCTGTATACAAAATAGTGGAGTTATGATGCTGGGCAGTAGGAAAAAGCGATATGGGATTCTTTTCTTCAGGTGCTGCAGCATCTTCATCACCTGAACGTTCGGTGCTGAGAGCTGCTGATGCATTGCGCCTTGGCTCTGACATTCGCGTCTCCCTTTGTCTCATAAATTTTGGTTTGGATGAATTGTAAACTTCTTTCTCCATTTCTTCAGTCGGATATGGCAGACTTATGAGTCTTGCGAAGGTCATGGTCGGAGTCATTAGCTCATCGCGTGGCACGAGACTTTTCAGAGCATGAATATGAAAACCATGTTTCACATCCTGTAGTCGAACACTCTGAAAAATTCAACGGTCTCAGTACATTGCGAATGACTTACGAGTGTGTACAAAATTGGCAGCTGATCCGTCAAGTTGATTTATTAGCAATGGACAGGAAATAATCGGGTAGTAGGCTGTTCGCTGATGTAGACAACCCATATTTTTCATAGGCCGCTCTTGATTTTATACGTCATTCATCGAGCAAATTATGATATCCCAGATTTTTATTTTTTCCCCTTCTATGTGTGTTCTCTTCGCATAAGCTGATGAGTTATCGATTTGTCTGAAAGGCGCAGCTTTTACAGTTCTTGCAGCTGCGTGAGTGGACGAAAAACTAGTAAAAAAGCAATTCCCGATATCGTAGCCATAATACACTGCCAGAAGCTTTAAGTCTGATGTCCGCCTTGACTTTCTGTGGCGAGGTCTCTGCTGGGGTTATGGGACTTTTCTTCTATTCGTATGCTTCAGCTTTATGATTATATTTTTTTTCTTGCTGCATGTAAAACGTCAAAAATGTATGGTTAGATTAAGAATTACGTGTTACGAACATTTACCCGTAAATACGATAACTGTGTTAGACTAATATACATTTCCACATAACCTATTGCATTCGTTATTCCAGTGATCGAAATTCAGTCGAAACATATGTCCCTTGCATTGACGGAGAAATTTTAAATTAATCGTAGTGAAATAGAAACGCAGTAGTAGATGATAAAATTATTGGTTCTAAATTTACACTTGATACCTTAACACGTTGATGGCGCTGGGTTAAACTCTAGTTCACTATCCAACTAAAATTTAAAGTCAATCGTATTGAGGAGCTTAAGTATGACAAATGTTAACTGAATCGGGCCATTATTTATTATTGGTTGAGTTGAAAAAATGATAGTTAACAACTTCCTAATAAGAGGGACGCAATTGCATAAACCAGTGTAATGGCATGGGAATTGAACATATCGAGTTTGATAAAGTTTTTAATGAAACAATTTTTGTAGCGAAATGCTTCGTAAACCAGCTCGAAATGTGTTTCCTTTCACAGCTTAGTTACTATGTAAAGAAACATCCTTGCTAGTAGCTCATCTCACGAGCATTGATGGCTCAATTCTGGCATCACTGCACAGCTTTTCTCGGATCCTTTACCTTGTGATAATATTTATTGCAAGCAATGCAATCGACGGGTCAGTATTGGCTTGCTGGACCAGCGCGGTATGCCTGATGTACATTTCTTTAGATCATACTCAAGTGATGCATGACTTCTTCGATTTGCTGGTAAGCGAACGGTTTTCCTGCAATGACTGAACTAGAAAGTTTAGATAAATTATTTATCAGCTTCGCTAAATAATTTATTTATACTTTTAACCATTAAAAATCAATGTGGTGCCATTCAATAAATATAATTTCAAATGTTTAACTTACTGGTGAGATACTGAGTTTATTTCATTTCAACTAGCCATTTCCACGACAACGTTAACAAGTAGGTACTTGGTCTGTTTTGTCCGACAAATTTCTTTAAAATATTAGTACATTTTGCTGATGACAATTTCACATAAGAAAATTTTTATATCTTTTGTGTACATCAAAATTTTGTAAATATCGCTGTTCTACACGCACGTACATCGTAACAAAAAGTGTCGCTGTTGAGAACGTAAGTAAGTTAAGAGAAAATCGCAGTAATGCAAGGATTCTGAGTTAGATTTTTTCGAATTCACTTTCGTCCCAGAGTTTGATGAAAAAACGCTGTAAATAATGTTGAATTTGGAAATAATGAATGATTTCGACTAATAAAAAAAGCTTAGGAAAAACGTAAAATGCTTCGATTCGTAGTGTCCACTCTAAATCAAAATTTATTTTTATTCATGATCAGTTCAAAATCGATTAAGTATTTTCATTTTTGTTTAATCAACATGCATTTGCTAACGAAAGTTAGATTTTTGTGAGTACCTTCATCATTTTATCATTTTGTGTAGCAAACGTTCGAATGAGGGGAAGAAAATTACAAAGAATGTTTCCCCTTTCAAAATTTATAAATTACTAATACAAAGGTTTCCCTTTCAAAAATTTACTCCCATCAGTGGGAAGCAACTATTTTTTCTAAGTGAATTTGCGTTTCCAATGAAAAATGTCACGTCTAGAACTGAAGTTTACGTCGAACATCTTTTTGTTGTAATAAAATGATTTCATTTTTTCAACTATCTTTCTTTTTTGTTCACTGCTGTCCTTTTTTCAGTATCTCTACTGTTCTTTAATTTTTATGTATCTTGTTTCATAGCCGGTCATCCTAACTTACTGTTCCTTTGCGAAGGAGATCTTGTGCCGTGTGCATAAAGTCTGCGTTCGCTGAACTGTGTACTTAATTAGTGGTGTTTTCATCCTCTCTCTCTCTTTTGAACACCTTTGGTGCAGTTTGGGAAGCTTAAATTGACTCATCTAATCAAATTCATGATTTACTCGATGTCAGTGCTAATCTTATGATTCATCTTTACGTTTTACATGCAACACATATGAGACATACATGGCCTTAATTTTCTCTTGTACGCAGTTTTGGTTGTTTATTCATGCGAGTATATTTTCGTTTGAATGCAAACATCGTCCGCTATCCTTAACATTTGTGTTAACTATAGTATCGTCGTGGTGCTGATAGTTATTCTTTTAGTTTAATGTTACATAGTTTTTTGAAAATCACCTAGTCCCTCTTATTAATCTGTGGGGAATTGACGGAGTTACCAGGTGGGAAATTTCGTGCATTTGTTTCCATCAACGAAAAAAAGACAGTATTCCAAAATCTAATACATTACATCCAAATATTGACTTATTTACCAAATCACAAGCATTTACAGTTTGTTTTAATAACAAAAACAACCATAATGGGTATTGCATGTCATGTTTGAGTAAACGTGACATCACTGCTAGGCTAGGAATGGCAAAGATAAGTAAAAGGAAGTTGCTGTGGTGGGGAATGCTCCATTCCCCACTGATGCTGTAGTGGTGAATGGAAAGTAGGCTCACTAAAAAGTGAGGAATTGGCGAAAAAAGGCTAAGAACCAGTGCTTTCAATGAATACAGGATTTGAAGTACTACTTGATTAAGCAGTATGAAAAATCGAGTGTCGCTCTTCAGGGTCTATTGTTACCGCTGATTTTTTTTTAAATCTAGACCATAAATTTGTACCATCATACCTATTAAATGTGTCAATCTTGAGTGTAGAAACAGGATAAACTGTAAGGAAACTAGAGTACGAGTTCAACTTCGGGGAATTCAGCATAGGTCGAATTTTGAAATATGAGATCGCAACGATGTAAAGAGATAACATTGAACACGACAAAAACATCAGTACAAAACTTCGCTGACGAGGTAAAATTGTTGCAATATTAACGCCTACATACCGCAAGAAGTGTGACGACGCCCCTTATTCACTAATATTATTTCTTTCCAATATTATTTCTTTTCTCCAGTGTACTTTTATATTAAATTCGATCGTGTTATTTTCTCACATGAATAATTTTTTCTAACCTTGACATTCTCGTTCATAAAACTAGCTGTCATCAATTACTAGTTATTTAGTATCCGTGCAAAAACTACGTTTGTCGCTGATATTTTTCGAGTTTTAATACTTAAAGTATATATAAGCAGCACGAAACATTTTTGTTTGATTTCTGCTTTCCTGTATACATTTCTGACCTCTCTGCTTGGGTTCGGTAAAAATCAAATCTTGACATTTTTTTTTTCCAGAGAAGGCCAAGCATCACAGGAAGCCTGGCATCGGCTGTACGGTAAATGCTCTGGCAACGAAATCTATCACATCAACCTGAAAGATTCGCGCTTCTTTGGAGAATACGAAGGAAAAAGCTTTACATACGCTTCTTTCCACTCGCACAGAAAGTAAGATATCATATAAATAAGTGCGAATGCATTTTTTACTTTTAGAATCCATTGGGTACTCAAATTTCAGCTTGCAAAAGTAACTTTATATGCACGAGTCGTTTTCATAATTCTTCATTGGCTCGTTCATCAAGAAAAATAATATTTTTGAACTAATTTCGTTGGGAAATTTTCCAACAATCCAAAAATAATTTAGCAACACTTTACTGGAGGCTTTTATGAGTTTTGCTGCGAAGTTTGGTATGCCTCAGAATTGCTTATTTTAGATCCTCGTGACTATTTTCTTTCAATGTCTGCCTGCTAATTTTATAGCGTTCTCATAGTTAACATTATCATCATACTCTTGTGCAAATGAAATAGTTTTTCAACCCGTGATTTACGAATTCCTTTCATAAAAAATTCTCAACGTGGGAGCAATTCGACATTTTTACACTTTCAATTAGCACTTGCCTCTCAGCAATGTGTAATGTTTGAATGTGCTTCGTATATCATTCGACACCATTGTTGCGAGGTTTTATCAAGTTCGGTTGTTTGAGCTTAACTGAGTTGTCTGTACAGGTATGGAGTGGCTTTGGTTGGCGTTCGTCCAGCTGAATTACCTGAATTTTACGAGGACACAATCTTGCTCAACCCAGGCCCTAGACATATCATGCGCAAAACTGACATTTGCTTCTACATGAGCATCACCAAAGAAGAAAATAGTGCCTTCGTAGTAGGAAACACGAACAATCAAAATCCCACCGCTGCCACCACTGCCGATGGGCACAGATTATCAAGTGGTGGGACAGACGCAGCTTACGCTTCTTCAACCAAAACGAACCAGCAGGGCAGAGAAGGGGCTGAATCAAGCGGAGAAGACAAGGGACGGGAACAACGACGTGGTGGTGAAGATGATGTCGAAAAGGGTCTCATTTCCGACGCTTGTGACGAAAGCGCCCGGCCTACGACAAGATCAGGTAAATTTTCCTTTTTCACCATTTTCATGTCATGTCAGAATTTTTAACCTACATGTCAGAAATTTTGTTCTGTACATTTATTTGCGTTTCTTCGCTCTAATTTCTAGCTTTATTCTATTATTTAGCATCATAGTTGAATACTTCCTTCATGAACAGCTTAGTTTTTGAGCTGTACTTCGATGTTTCTATTTCGACTGTTCTGTTTTCGTGTAAACCTTTCTGTTCTCTATGAATAATTTGCAATACGTAAATATTCCATTGTGGTTATTGCTGATGCTTGATTGCGTCAGTTAATCAGCCCCTTTTCTTCAGCAGCGGAATTAATTAATAAACTGTAATTCCATTAGTGAAATAATAATAAAAATATCATGTTTAAAAAAATGTTTTCCAACAAGCGAAGTCTTCGAAGTCCTCAAGGTTGAGTTGTATTTTAATCGAAAAGTTTTAGACGTTGAATCTACGCCTCGCAGTACTCATGCTTACTCTAATTATGAGTTATTATTTTGAGCGATATTCAATAAATTAAATTGAATGTTGTTAAACGATGATAGAAGCAATTTTTGCAATTTCGTTTTATTGTAATACCTCAAGGAAGGAAATGAGATTCTCTGATCCCTAATTTTGTAGTCTAAGCTGGTAAATTCAAGCATTTTCAGCAAATGAATGTTATGAGATGTTTCCATTACAAATGGCTTCCATTTGTGATTTGGCAAGCCGAACTTGGACATTTAATCCATTAGTTCATCATTTAAAACAATGGTTGTATTGCTTCAGTAGTGCAAAAATCAGTATAGAGCGGGAAAGATATTTCCAAAATGGGGAGTCTCTGAATCAAAATATGCTTTTGAGCTTAGAATGTTGGCATTTTGATTCATTGATTGTTGGGATGGAACATAATTCCCCAGTAATTTGGAAGCCTTGAAGTTTAATGCAATTGTCAAAGTGTTTTGTCTACTATTCTTAGCCTGCATTTAATGTTGTTTACCACTAATTTAAAAGTTTAAATTCATTAAATTGATTCACTGTAAATTTTTAGGTTACATAAACGTTAATTCATCATTAAAATGTTATTTAACAAAACGTATTTTCACCTAGCTACGAAAGAAGCAATGATATTGTTATTGAAAAGTTGAATGCTAAAAATATAATCATTGTTTGTTATTAAGTTCCATTTTTGTTTTAAACCTTTGGATTCCTCGCATTTCACAGCTCAATATCGTCAGACTCAAAGTTTCGGGTGCTATTGTTTGAATTGCCCTGTGATCATGGAATATTTCAGCACCGGTTCATCGTACCTGGATTATTACTTCAGTTAAATCAAGATTTCAACATTTCAGAATTTGGTTCAAAGAAGGCGTGACTGCAGAACATTGTATAATTTAACGCGTTATTTTGATGTTGATTGAAAACGCCGTGGGAAAATTAACCAGAGGTTTTTTCTTCCGCTTTAAGGGGAACCGCGCGGGCTTTGTGAGATTAAAGTTAATGGTCTCCACGGTAGGATTTGAATTTTTAATTTTGTATTACTCTTGAATTCGCTATTCGTTAGTCAATCTTTCTTTTTTCTTCTTGCTATGTTTGGCATGGTGTCTGGAATTCTTGTAATATATCGTCAAATATGTAAATATACCACACGCAAGTGTTTGCAACAAAATTTCGTAGAAATTATATTCTGATTCAAGTATACACTGCATAAAATGTAGACGTTACTACGTTCTGTAGAGTAAACGTACTCATGAGTGAAAGCGAACCCCAAATAAAATGAAGTAGAGATCCAGATGTGAATTTAATGTAAGGCTAAGAACGATTAATAGTATTAATAAAAATATAGAAGTAGATGTACAATGGGAAATCTTAGAAAATTGCTTAGTTGAGTTAAAACCTATTTAGCTTTTAACGTTCATGTAAAACTATAAAATCTAAAATCAGATACTCGTAGTTGTTGAAACTCGCATGCGAACATTATTGCTTCAGCGTTGCGTAGTTAGGTGTTACATCCTCGACTGCGGCACTATCCACAGGTAGAAATGTTGCGTGGACGCTTCATAATTTCCCACGCTTTTGTATGAAAATTTCAATGTAACTTGGTTCTCTGTATAAATTTTCACTCAATCAACCAATCTTGAGATGAGATCACGTGGCACTGAAAATGTTTGCACGCCGGACATGATGAAATTAAAGCCTCAAGAAGAGATGTACTCTTACTGCATTCACAATGTCTTCACCTCCCTTGATTCGTTAAGAGTTACCAGAAAACAATCTGGAAAAAATACTAGCTTAGTTCAAAGTAAAATGTGCGTAATGTGGCTCAATATCTGAGGTCGATAGGTAATAGAAGATTTCATGTCGAGTTGTATTGTTCATGGCACTGCCTCATGTAGTCACCTAATGTGACACCTAGGGAGCGCTTGTTCAGTTTATTTCGAATTTTGTGACCTAAAATATTTCCAGATAATTAAAGCAAAAAATATTACCAGTCCACGAAACTGCATCATACATAATGAGATGCAATGTCTATCTGCCATTCAAACTAATAAGTTATTTTGACTGAAGATTCGAAATGAATGACGGAGTGAAGCGTTAACGAGTAAAGTCTGTGTGCCCAGACATTTTTTTTTTCGTAATGATCCTAGTAATTGACTACATTTCAGGTGATACCTAGTGCTTTAGCTGGTCTAGGATTATGTAGTTTTCGGTATTTCTTTAATGAAAAATTCAACTTGTGCTTGTGAACGTTAATTCGACAAGTTTTTCTAACTCAACAAATAACTTTACTTTTTGTTTCACTGTTGGAATCTTCCTTTAAAAGAAAAACTGAGAAATGTAACCGCAGCTCCAAGTTGATAATGTTAGTGTTAATATTTCTAATAAACTGAAAGCTAATGAGCTAAATTTTCTAGGTATGTAATATTTTTGAATTTCCTCTTCTTATTTTCAATAATACATGACTTGGTCTTCAATTAATGCTACTTCGTAATTTTCATTCCCTGCTGAAGAGGATCTAGTTAAAGTTTTCCAGTTTTTATTTGAAAAAATACAACTATTTCCTCATTAACTGATTGTTTGATATTGGTTTACATAAACTAAATACTTTATTGCATGTTGAATAAATTCATATCCAGTTTAAGGTTTGGGCTTGTGGTTTGATTTTCGCTCGTTACCTTCGTATTGATAATTTTAATTTCTCCACATTCATTTGGCGTAACACTTATCTGTTTTCTTCTTTTTCCCTGTTGCATTTATCTCTATTTCCGAAATAATAATTTTTATAAATACCTCTGTTTGAATGCTTATTAATGACCCTAGCAGTGTTCGGACAAATGCGCGTTAGCACTCCCAGGGGGAAAGTGTGAGGCCCCGAGCTGAGAGTTAGGTAGACCTTATTTTTGTTGAAATGAAGTTGTTTGTTTTGTAAATGGCTATCATTTTTCGGTTCACTACTCTCCTGTTCTTCAGCACCTCTGACTTTTTTTAACTTTTATTTTTTTTAACCTAATTTTCCTTCTTAACTTACTGTTTCTATGCGCATGGGATTATGTGCGGGAACACAACCTGTGCATTGATTCTGCGTTCCCTCAACTTCATGCTAAATGGTGCCTTCATCCTTCTTCTCTTTGAACAGTGTTGTCGTGATAAGGAAGGCTGAAACTAACATATAATCAATGACGCTGACAAATGCACACTTGTTGATCTTCTGTGCAATAACAATATTCCTAAAATATTCTATGAGTGAAGATTTGTGTAGTTTTTATTAAACTTTATTCAACCATATTTCTCTTTATAATGCGTAGGACAAATCGTCAGCGCCGAACACGCTGCTGATAATAATTCGATTTAAATTACGAGAAATACTGTTCGAATTGAAACCAGAATGTGCCCACCTTGATGGCCAAAGCTGATCGTCTCATTTCGTTTTAGCTCGTGTAAGCATTTTAAAATGTTAAGATTATTTTCAGCGAGCAGTGCATTTTCTCTGTTTAGTGTTCGCTCCATTGGAGCGTACTGACTTGTGGGCACAGTTAAATAGCTCTAAAAAATATCCTCAGCTCATAACAAGGCGAACGATGTTGACTTCCTACACCCATTTGATGTGTTTGTGCCATGAATTAATTAACACTCTGTATAAAACTGCAAATAACTCGAAGAAGCAACTTCTTGTTCAAATTATTTTCTAACATGTTTTGATTTGTTCGAACATTGCGGTAATTCTCGTTGGTATTATAATGAAATTAACTCAAACAACCTTTAAATTTTTCTTTGTGGATAGCTACTGACTGCAGCATCCATAAGACTTCCCAAGTCGATCATAACCCAATACAACATAGCAATCTAGTTCTGTACCTCAATTTCGCGTCAGCACCTCCCTACAATGGCCGTTATGCAACGTGTTAGTATTTCTGGAAGGAGATAATTGAATGTCACAGACGTCACTGAACACACAATGGGCTCCAGCTGGCCCAACCAAATATTTGATGTCAGTTGGTGTTTCAATGATCAAGGTAGACAGAGCCATTGTTGTGTAGACTGTGGGCGTTGTCTTTAAATTACCCAGCTATTTTTAGCTCGGATAATTTGCTCATAACCTCATTTGTCATTACAATTGCCCGTCTGAAACGTACCCACCTCGAGGTTCTTGTGTTTCATTTATTGCGAGAAAATATGGGAATGTTTTGTGAACCGAATTTTTTTTTCAGGACATTGATTGCAGGCATACTGTTTCTGTTTTGAATGACAGCTAACATTGAGGCACCTGTTTTAATGGATGTCTAACGAGCGTTCTTCGACGCCCATGAAGATGGGGTAAACTATAAGCAGTTTCGCCTCAATAGAAGCGTTAAAATAATTGTGGAGTAGTAATTATAATGCAGGAAATATTTAAACTTCATATACTGAGCCTTATTATTCGCTGCAGATAAAACGAGTATGAATGGAACGATCAATGCCGCTGTCGTTCACCACTACTCAAGTACGCTCTTCATTTCTCCCCTTTTTCGATATTAAATTGACTTATACTGTACAGAATAGAGTTACTTTTCGTGGCGCGATTGTCAGTTCATCAAAACGAGCGTCCTCAGGGAGATACGGCAATGGTATCGATGAAAATTAGAGCTCCCAGAAGAAAGATACGAGTTCCCCAGCTGCAAATTCTGTGGGTCATGTTTTGGTCTAGAATGAGCTTTTTTGTGTCGTAAAGGATCAACTTTTTCTGTTCTTTGCTGTTCTTGTTTTAGCACATGATTTATTTTTTATTCTTATTTCATTCCATAAACTTCTTCCAATTTTACCGTTTCTATACGCTGGGTATGGCACACACTTTGTATATAAATTCCACGTCCTCTCCACGTTTTGTTAACTCCACGTTTTGTTAAATTCCACGTTTTGTTAACTCAAAGCTAAATAGCGCATCCTTCCTTCCTCTCTTTGGAACTCATTATTGAGGTTAGGCAGACGAGTTTATCTCATCTAATATAATTTAGACTAACCTCTTTTGATCTAATTTAGGCTAACTTAATTTAATTGTTACTGCAAAACTTTAAAACAATGGCTCACGAAAACTCGAAAAGTGTCTGAATTTATTTTTGAGAAAATCATATCTTGTATCATTTGTGACTGATTCATGATTCTCACCGATAGAATGAATGTTTTTGAATCATTTTTGATGGTGAATAGGAATATCGGCGTACGCATAGATCTTTGAACTTCAACTTTATTGCTCATTGCAATCAACGTGTTGAGTGAGCAATGCTGCGCCTCACCAGTTTGGGCTAACAGTTGCAGTCACTAATATTATATTCCAACAAAGGCCCACCTTACTTTCAGCCAGGAACCTCATATTTTTCCCCTGGCAAGCGCCAAGTTACGACAATTTGAAAACCAGAAAAGATTTTCGTATCACAATTATCGGAAATGAACTGTGAATCAAAACCCTTAAGATATTTTAAAAACCAAAGATAAGTTTATGTATCATCTGTATAGAAAATAAAGTGTTTTTCTTTGTTTTCTATTCGTTCTTTTTTAGTTATAAAAGGGTGCTTCAAGGGAATGTTTCATGTAACGATAAGAGAGCAATACCACCATTCTTTAGGACCAACAAACTTAATTAACTACCTTCTTCTGTTGCATCTGCTTTTTGCTTCCGTTGTCTTATTATTCCTTGAGCATGAATTGTGTTAACGCTTTGTTGTTTCCTCAGTTGTTTCAGATTTAATACTGACTCAGTTTTACGTTCAATTTCATTCGCTCGATCCTGCTGTTTTGATGTTGATAATCAGAGGATGCAGCAGCAGCAGATTGCCGGCCGTTTTCAAACTCTTTAATCAGTGAATTGAATTTACTATCATTTTAGCTCACTTCATGCTGACCTGTTCAGCATTTTCTCACTTTGTGAAGAGCTGTCAGTATGTTTTGATTAAGTGCATTCCTGTTTTTTATTCTACAAATGTTCTCTCTGAATTAATCTATTCACATTTAGACTGCTCTTCACTAACTTAGATTGAAAGCAACAGTTTAATTCTGTGTTGTTCTCTCTAGATAATATTCTCATGTCGTATTTCTCTCACCTCGTATTCTTCTCACCTCGTGTTCTTCTCACCTCGAATTCTTCTCACCTCGAATTCTTTTCACCTCGTATTCTTTTCACCTCGTATTCTTTTCACCTCGTATTCTTCTCACCACGTATTCTTCTCACCTCGTATTCTTCTCACCTCGTATTCTTCTCATCTCGTATTCTTCTCATCTCGTGTTCTTCTCATCTCGTGTTCTTCTCATCTCGTGTTCTTCTCATCTCGTGTTCTTCTCATCTCGTGTTCTTCTCATCTCGTGTTCTTCTCATCTCGTGTTCTTCTCATCTCGTGTTCTTCTCACCTCGCATTTTTCTCGCGCCGTTTTTCTACGCAAATTACTCTCATCGCATTGAAGTCCCGAGCCCGTGTGATCAAAATAACTTTATGCATTTTCAATCAATAAGTTCATGTCTGCCTGAGCTCTCAAAAGTGCTCCGAATTTCAAACGCATTCATTTTTCAATTATTTTCAATTTGCGTTTCTTTTAACTATCATCATCTCGAAGTATTTATGTGAACTCGTGTCACCTGTACAGAATTTTTTTTATTCACTTTTCGTGTATCCATTGAAGCACAGTAGTCCTAGTCCTGTCATTGCACCTAATTCAACGTGTAACCACTTATTTACTAACCGATGATATACTAAAATACTAGTAGCTGTTAACACCTGTAACACCTGTTCTGTATTTCCTATAGACTTGATGTGTAACATGTGCATTGTATAGCACCTCTTAGAGCTCTTCTGGGGTTCCGAAAGAAACGAATACGACATTGGTGTCTCATTATATTTTTTCAGATGTTCGCTGGTTTTAAATTTTTCTGATTTTATTCAGTAACGTCAAAAAATTTCTATGTAGTATACTGTATCGTACAATAATGTGCTGCAGAATAACCATCTACAATAATGAAGGCACCTTGTATTGGTGGTTGCATCGAAATTGCATCCCGATACAAGAGAAAATTACCGTCCACGTCGAGTGCGACTTTCAGCAAGTTCCTGAGAGCTTGATTGTTCATTTATCGTTTGCCGTTTCTTATCGAACCCTGAAAAGCATCTCTATTCCTTGAACTTCTGCAGTTGCTTGGCTGGTTGGTCACTCCTAAATCAATCCTCTTTTAGCCTCCTCTCAATTAACTTTTCTATCTGTTAAACTTAATGCGTGTTCTTGTTGTCAGTATGGATAAATGTGTTTTTTTGTAATCCTCAGTTTGAACCTTCCATTTAAAGACTATGACATGTGCAGGATTTTGCTCAACTCGGAAACGTAAGCTTGTCTCTTGAAGAGTAAAGATTTCGAATAAAGTTGATAAACCAAAGTGGGATTGGGATTGGTGAAGTACATTTGAAAATGTTCGGGTAGTAAATTGGCAACGACGACCTCACAGTAATCGTGGAATTATGTCTCCTCCTAAAAAGCCTTTCAGAGACTTTAAATATTTCATGTCAAGCATGAAAACAAAAGGTCTTAAGACAGACTTTAAATAAGCGAGCAATTATCCCAAAATCGCAAAGTAAAATAACCTAGAAGTTAACATGTGTATCAGAAAGACGCTCCTGAAATAGATTTTCTTACAATCTATGTCGTATTTCTTGGGTGAGTGATACCCAAGGTTTATTTGTAGACTTAGCTACACCACATCTTTTTTTGAACAAAATCTCAGTAATTTTATCGGAAAAAGTGAGGATTTGGTCAGACAAACGGCACGCAGCGTAGCAAAGTCGGGAGAAAAGTTTTCAGTACTGGCTATTTGGATTTGGCTATTTGGCTTGTCTCGTACAGTGTTCAAGGAATTTTTGACGACACTGGTCGACATTTTGAGTTGAACCTGTTGATTGCTCGTTGACTTCTAAAGAGCAACACTAAAGTAAGGCATAAATTGACTCGACTATCTTTATAAGCGTTACATTAATTATAAACTTAAGCTAAAATTAAATCACCTACCGATAACTTTAGAAGCTCGAAAATGGGCTCGTCAATATTTGATGCTAAGTTAAGAAATGCAACGCCTCGGCCTACATTTATTTTACGAGACAAATACCAATCGTGCTATGATGTTCTTTTGAACTGTTTAAATCCTGTCGTCAGCTTAGAGATAGACGGTAGGGTATTGCGACAAAGCCAGGTAGTTTGATGTCACTGAAATCCAATATCATGTAGGGAATAAAATAAAGGCTTGCGCTGAACGGTAGCTTCATCGGACCAAAGTTCAGAACTTCATCATTCTAGTTCTTAAAATCCACGTGCAACTGAAATTTCTCGTAACATTTATTTCGTTTTTTCGGTTCGAGAGGATTGACGAGGAGCATGACCAACCTACCACGCACAGCGAAGATTCAAAGGTCCTTAAGAGGCTTGGGCTAGAGTGTTGAACGGTTGTCATCTCACTGTTTCTCGTCTCATCATCACTACTCTAGGTCTGTCGCTTCCAGTTTCCGTGAACGAACTGCAGCGAAAACTTGAAGAGGAGGTCGAGAAGCGGCGGGAAGAGTGGGAAGCCGGTCAAGCCAGAGAAATCGTCAGAGAAGAAGCGCTCATCCGCGACGGTAAGCAGCATCGAAGAAACTCTTATCCGCAACGGTAAGCAGGATAAAGAAAACTATCAACTGCTGTGGCAAGTAACATCGAAGAAGCTTTCATCCTCGACGATAAGTAGGATAGAGACCACTTTCATACGAGACGGTAAGCAGCATCGAAAAAGCTGTAATCCTCGTCGGTAGGCAAAATTTTTTTAGCATTTATGCTACTTGCGCGCTCCGATAAGTTCAGTGACTTCTAGGGCATCCAGCCATCAGCGCTAGTATGAGGTGTAGAATTATGTTTAACCTAGTACACATAACCTAGTCACACATTTCAGAGATCAATGAATGTATTTGCTCACAAAATACTTCATTTACAACACTAGTTAATATATACATCTAAAATAAAGCAGGCAATAGAATTAGGAATAACACAAATCAACTTCACTACCGTCAAAGAGGTAAAAAAAACCCTCGTACATCTACGGTCACCCAGCCACTGATTTTCTAAAATGGTGAATTTTTGAACTTCTGCAGCATTTGATAAAAAATAATTACACACGTAAAGCTTGGTAAAAGACAGCATTTCTGAATGATTGGACGAAAGTATTCTTTCAGGATTTAAGAAGTAATTTTCCTACGTGCTCTCGAAAAGCAAATGAAGTTCATTGAAAAATATTTAGAAACGTAGCTACGCTATAATTTTGTTTACCGTGATCCTCACTTTCCCGAGCAGTTCACTGTAGCAATTGTGCTATTAGTGGAGATTAGATTAAGCTATTTCCCTCACGGCTAGTAACTTGACTTTGATTAAACTAAGAAGAAAGACGAATTTTAAAATCGACAAATATACTGTGTGTATGACTGTTTTTTAGTGTTTGAACGTTACTACTATTTGCGGCATAAAACTCCAAAATAATACAGGGCTTGCCTTTTTCAATTAATTTTTACGAATGACATGATCCAGTTCATCTTACTTTCAATCAACCATAGGCACGCATCTATTTTGATACAGAAATTTTGAGTGGTGAAAATAATTACTTGACTTTTATCTGAATCTCTTCGAAGAAAGTGTAACTCTAGTTACACACTGTAGTAAAGTAAATGTGTAATTTTGTACCTGTACCTCCAAAAACGCGCTGTTACTTTATAAAATCTACTCCGTAGAATAAGCTACTAAACTTTTGCGTCGTTTTTGCAACACAGCGTAACGGTCATCTTAGTGAGGTACAACTATTGTATCTACGGAAATTAGCGCTCCCAGGTGGAGTCTGTGAGGTCCCAGCTAACAATTAGGTAGGCTTCCTTTTGTTTCGATACGGACTGTTTTGTTTCGATAGAATAGATTTTTGTTTTGACAGGGACCATCTTTTTTCGGTTCACTGCAATCGTATTTTTCAGCATCGATTACTTCCTTCTTCAACTTTTATCTTCTTTCCCAACTTACTGTTTCTATGCAATTTGGGCATAGATTCCGCGTTCCCTTAACTCCATACTAAACGGTGACTTTCTCCTTCCTCTCTCCGGAACGTCTTTGTCACGGTAAGGGAAGCTTAAACTAACATATAATCTAATCTAATCTTTTAACGTTTTTCCCAGCTTACTGTTCTATGCACTTAAAGCATAGATCACGCGTTTCCTTATCTCCATGCTAAATAGTGCCTTCCATCTTCCTTTCTCTGGAACGTCTTTGTCGCGGATTGGGAGGCTTAAACTAAGATCTAATCTGATGCACAACGTAACTGTGAGTAACTCGTGCAGGTGGTGGCAGCGAAGGCCTCAAAAAAGACCCTCAGCGACACAAGCTCGAGAGAGCTGACACGACCAAGAGCGAGAGTCCGTCTCTTGGCACCGCCAATTTCCTTGATGTTCCCCGGTCCGACACTGCCGGCACCATGATCGACTATAGAAGAGGTCTGTGGAAAACTGGGCTACAGAATAAGGTATAAGTGATTATTTCAGGTAACGAACCGAGTGTAAAACATTGGCTGCAATTCGACCTAACATGATACGTGGATCGTGAAGTACGAATGTGCATGCGCTTAGTTTGCTGTATTACACAGTTTTTCAAACTCCCCTTTGATTCTGACGTCGCAGGTACTTTGATAACCATAAATAAAGATAAAACAGTCAGACCCTCCGTTCTGGAAGGAAGCATTGGTTGAACGCATAAGAATGTTTTTGTTGTAAGCTTGTAGAAAATAAAGATTACGCTGTACCTCCGTGTGTTTGGAAATGAAAGCTCTTGCTATTTAAAGCAAACGAAGTTATTTTATATTTTTCGACGAGTTCAGTTAGTTCGTGTGATTCATGTAATTTCGAATCGGTGAGGCTTCACCATCACCGCTTATCCTTAAAATATATATACAATCTTGATTACAATACTAATAACAAGCCTGGTGATGCTGGATTAAAAAGCTTCCTGTTGATCTTTAACTTAGAAACTTTGAAACTAAGGGTAGACTCTCAAAGTTCTTTCACGTAAAAGTACCTGGGTTACTGGTAAAGCGTCGTGGGGCAATATTAGTGACCTCAGGCACTAATTCATATTAATCCGAAGCACAAAAGAAGTATTATTGGAGTCTCTCTATTTTCTCATATATTAAAAAAATAAGGCTTCGAGCATTTTCAGCAATACACATGTGCAATGCCGTTAGATGAAGAAATTTTAACATATTAAAAACTCATTTCACCTAGAAGCCCTGCTTGTAGCTCAGCATTTGGCATTTCGGATTGGTGTGATTTTTGATGTAATAATTGAAGTATTGCAGCCTCGCAGGAAGCAGCGGTCGTTGCTGTTCAATTGTAACTAACCTCTAACTTTCACCGCAAATTTATCGTCGTATCGGTTGAGAATATTTTTATGAGGCGAGTGAAAAAGTTTCAGGAGAGAAATAAACCTCAAGTTTCACCTTAACCTTATATTACATCGTCAAATTTAAGTAGAACAGATTTTGTGTTTTTTTGTCCCCCTCTATCTCATTCAGATGACATTTACCTGATGAAAATACTAAAGGATTAAGTGTGGTTCTAACAAGAATACAATTTTAAAATTTACAAGTATTGGTTTGAGTTCGTTTAGGCTGCTGAGATTTGTTCCTTAAGTGTACATTGCATGCTATTTGAATTTAAATTTCTCCCTGGTTCGCTTACAATAAAATAAAATTATCTGCATAAAATTATTTTGCAGCTTCATTTGTAATTTAAAATAAGCAGTCTTCGGGTTATAAATTATTCCGCGTCCTGGCTAGTATTCAAAAGGAAGTCTGTCGGAAAATTCAACCTTCTGCGAACTCGCTTGTGCTCGCTAATAAACAGTTATAAATTCCTCTGTGGACTCGATTCCATTATCAAACAAACACTTTAATTGAACCTAAGCTTCTGTGCATACGTGCTTTCTACCTTCAAAAAAATAGTCTGTGTATAAAAATCTCTCCGTGAATTCTCTCGTGCCCTCAAACAAATTAGTTTATCACAACTAAAATTTTTTTGTATCTGCAAACTCGCTTGTATACCTTTGGATTGTCTATGTGGGTACAAATTTTCCAGCAAACCTGCTCGTATCTTCAAATAACCAGCCTATTAGAATACGAATTTTTCTACAAAATCACTCAACATTTTGGCCGCAACGTAAGCGACCGGTGGCCACGGAGGGAACTTTCATAATGCTGCTGACCGAACAGTGGTCACGAACTTTATTTTCACAAATACTTGGAGCTAAATAAAGGCACGATCCAGTTAACGTTTGCTCTTTTTAAAATTGTTCACCTCAATTGACTTCAAATTTGAGTTGAATATTGGACTTCAGTTTAACGAATTGCGGTTCAAGTGTTAATAAACATTCTATGAGGACGTACATATCCTCGCAGACTCACGGCGGCCGTCGATCATGCCGGTGCCGGACATGTACACGGGGTCGTCACAGCACCTGGCCGGCCACAGCGGCGGCAGCGACGAGGCGAGCGGCGAGAGCGATGACGAGCTCGACGACGAGGTGCCCTGGCGGTCACCCTCTGAGAAAACTGCGTAAGATTTGTCCAGTTCAATGATTTCAAAATAGATTAACTTGNAGATTTAACTTGTGTTAGTTTGATGTCAAACTAGATAAACTTGACTTGTGGTAGCTTGATGTCAAACTAGGTAAACTTGACTTGTGGTAGCTTGATGTCAAACTAGATAAACTTGACTTGTGGTAGCTTGGTGTCAAACTAGATAAACTTGACTTGTGGTAGCTTGATGTCAAACTAAATAAACTTGACTTGTGGTAGCTTGGTGTCAAACTAGATAAACTTGACTTGTGGTAGCTTAGTGTTAAACTAGGTAAACTTGACCTGTGGTAGCTTGGTGTCAAACTAGATTTAATGCTAGCTAACTACAGTCCTCTAAAACGGGGAGTCAGACTAGGAGAACATAACCAGTGTTATCTAACTGCAAACGTCCGATGTGAGGTGTGCAACTAGTGGTGTAAACTTGAAGTATCATACTAGGGATTTCTGGCTTGAGGTATTGCACTAGTGATGTCTTTCTTGTAGTATTAAACTAACTAGTGATGTCTAAGTTGTAGTATTAAACTAGTGATGTCTAACTTGTGGTGTCAAATTAGTGATGTCTAACTTATCTTGAACTATTGACGTGTAACTTGAGTTATCTAACTAGTGATACCTAACTTAAGGTAATCAAAGTATTGATGCTATACCTGAGTATTCCCATTGATGATGTCAAGCTCAGCAAGCGTCTCAGTAAATGTTTTAATGCTCCACACTTGGCAACCTCTTCTTTTCACAGTTAATATAGATTGTACAGAAATGCAAGTGTGCATAATACTAAATTTCATTATTGCTTGCACTTACTTTGTTACGAACTGAAGAGCGTAAAATTATTTTACAATTATATTTAATAAAAACTAAGGTTATTGTATTTATTTCGAATGTCTAACGATACAATAAATTTTTTTGTTCTCTAATGTACATTGTATATTTTAGTGTCAAAACCATTGCTTTCTATACAGGTATATATTATCAGGTTTCCAGCTCTAGTTAAAGCACCCTCCTGCAGAATGAAGTGAAAAATGTACTTCCTGCCAAATCATAAGCACGGGCTATAACTTCAGTATGTACTGGATATTCGATATTTGTCGAGATCACAGTGACTTATTCCGTCCACTGATAAAATGATTAACACCCCGTAAGGCCTTACACCTATTGAGCTATTGGGAAATACCACTCCTACGAGAAAGATGCGAGGTCCCGACCTGAAAGTTAGATTGGCCTTACTGTTATTGAAACAGTATAAGCTTTTAGTTTTGTTACAGAGCTTCTTTTATTTTGGTTCACTGCTGTCTATTTTTTCAGGGTCTAGTGTTGATTTTAAAACACTATTATGTAATACTTGCAATTACGTTTGATCTATTTTTTAAGAAACACCTGTTACTTCCTGAATTTTGGTACGGAAAGTAATAGATTTTTTCACCTATTGCTCCTTTCTAGAAGGTTAATTTTGTTTCATGAAATTTTTTCAATTTTGCTGTTTCATTGCCCAGGGTGTAAAGACTAGCCTTGCGTTCCCGTTCCCAAATCTCGTACTCGATGATTCCTTCCTCTTTCTTCTCTTACGAACATTTTTGTTGTGGTTAGGGAGGCTTAGACTGTAATAATCGAATGTGAAGCGTTAGCAACAGGTATCTGTAACAAATTGAATCTTCTGGTCGAGTCAATTTTGCCGTGATTGTCAGTGACATTATTTCAAACAATCGTGTCACTCCCTACAAGATACTTGACGTTGGAATATCAGAATAAAAATACTGGGCAGAATTGTGAAAGGATTCCCGCCTGTGTCTCCGTACATCGGTGTGAGCCCCACCCTCTGCTACCTGCTCAAAGAAAAGAAGCCTTTCTGCTGCCTGCAACTCGCCCAAGTAAGGCTATCTTTATTTTGACTCAATTCGACATCTTTATTTCGGCCCGATTTTGCATCTCTATTTCGGCCCGATTTTGCATCTCTATTTCGCC
>JACJUY010005074.1:51016-71002 GCA_014220935.1 Platorchestia sp. MABIK
GATCTCATTGCATTTCGTATATTTTATGCCTGTTCAGTTTGGACCACTTGCTGCAAGCTGGCATCAACCTGGCGGAGAATGTGGTGGTTGTCAACAAGGAGCTCAACAACTCCGCAGAGGAAGACACTTTGTCCGACTGTAACACTATTGTTGCTGTGCAGACCATGTTCAAGTGAGTTCTGAGTGTCTAACATCTATCGGGCGCAATCCAAGTAACCCTAATCCAGTCACCTTCATCTCATACCAGCCGAGGGCAAGAGTGTTTTATCATTTTATCATTATTTCATGGTGGTGGCGTAAGTATAGAACTGGGCTAGTGGATTTGCAGGTATCAATATTTGCTCAGTATTTGCAAGAAAAGTGTAGTTATAAATAACATTTACAGGAATAAATAGTAAGGAATTATGATTTGCAACAATAATGCAGAATACAGTATTCACGAGAGTAATTTCCTCTGAAACTATTAGTATTATTTTCTTAGTGTTCTTTAAATACTTCTTTTAAATAAAATGTTTGAAGTATAGGAGCTAAGAAATAAATTCACTATTATTTAATACGGAAATACTCTGTTATTAGTGTATGCCATTTTTTAGTATTCTTTTACCAGCAGTCTACTCCAACATTCTACTTGACTCAGAAACTCCCCCTTTGAACAAGACTTTCGAGTTTTAAAACACTGTTTTTCTAATAGGTATTGTAGCATTACTGAAGGCAAATATTTTCCCATTGAAAATAATTCTTCACAATCATATTTTGGCAACTAGTGAAATTGGCTCTTTTGGGGCAAATTTTCAACTTTAGACTTTTTAAATAAAGTATTATCATAAAAATCACCCAGTGTCTGGCAACTTTGCTGTCATCGGATACTTCTTTTTTCGACGAAGAAGTTTTTGTTGATAAGTAACATACTTGACAATCTTGACCCTAAAAAGCCAATCTGGCCGCCCTGTTTCTCTCAGCCGGTGTAACAGGGACCATGTCCTAGACTCTACGACGAGTTGCCTGCCTTTGCAAATCCGTTAGAGAAAATTTGAAGTATCGTGTACGTTGAAGATCACACACTCGTTCTCTCTCATGCGACTAAGAGCATAAATTCTATTACTCATAGATCTTGTTCTTGCGATGAATTTTGGACTCAATTTTTTTCGGAATGCATGGCACAATGGTTCATGAACAATACAACGTGTAAGAAATTCTTGCCCAAAAGTAATTGTATAGCTAAATAGCGCCAAGATTTACACCTGAAAGATAAGCGAAAGTCAATGATTTTCATAAAGACACTTCCGGAAATACAGTTTTAGTATTTACGAGAATTCGCGCTCCCACGAGGACTGTGAGGGTCCGAGCGGAAGGTGAGATGGGTCTTACTTTAAAAAAAAAAAGATTTATGGTTTTGCTTCAAACAATCTTTTTTCGGTTCACCGCTGTACTAACTTTTAGTACCTCTCACTTTAATCTTCAACTTTTCTCTTGTTTTATGGACTTTCCTCTTTGTTGCTGTTCTCATACACATTGTAGGGACTCGCCTTGTTCATAGATCCCCCTGTTCCCATTAATTCCATACTGAATGATGCTTTCCTCTTTTCTTCAATGAGAACTCTTCTTATGCAGTTAGGGAGGCTTGGACGAACTTTATTAATCTGATTTTCATTAAAAGATCTCTGCTACCAATGAGTATTTATGAAAATTGTGCGGTCGTATTCGTATTCATTTGTGTTTTATGTTTTCTAACTCTTCATTTTAACAGCGTGAATACGGCTGGTTGTATCCAAATCTATTTCTCGAAAAAATTTTGGGTAAGAAGATATTAAATTTACTTATTCGACAGTTTCCCGCGACGTGATTGTGAACGACAAAACTCGTTCAGACGTTGCATTCTTTTTACTGAATTTTCTTTGCATAAAAATCCCTTCTCTTAAATGCGTTGTCTCCGATGTGCTCATGAGAGTACCATTACGTTTGCGACCCTTAATTGAGCGACACCCAGATGCTTGTGTATATAAGGCGTGGCTTGGAGGGTCGCCGGCAGTCGTTTATGTCCTGCAATTTTATGAGGGGTTCTCTTTGCTAGCTGCTCTTAAGCCCCTACCTTGCTTACCTTTGCAAACTAAGCTAACAACTTAGATTGTGGCTTTGCCTGGGCTGCTACGTGCAGATAAATGTGTGGTATATTTTCACATTTTTTCGCACTACCACACGGCATTTTAGTGTTCGTTGTTCCATAACTAAACTGTAAATTTTAACACGGCTTCAAAACTTTTCAATTTGCCGAATTATCGAAATGAAATTAAACCTTTGAATTGAATTTGAAGCGTACAATCTATGGCCTGGGTATTGAAATATTACCCTATCGATCCGCGGCTTGGTAAATCCAGTTCTGTTGGTTTATTACCATGTGACGCGGACTGTTTTTTTTTTAAATAAACTAGGCAACTATGCTGTAGCTTGTTTCCTTTGAAGGCTTTAACTGTTGCTGTTAGTTTTACGGTGACCCGGTCACATCATTTTTCGGTCATTATGGAGTTTAATGCGCTCACGGAAATTTAAAATTCTGTTCCAAAGAATCACAAAAGAAATACGTTTTAAAACGTTTTACACGAATGACATTCTGCTCGCTGATAAGTTATTTTCGCGATATAACGATAATAACGTTCAGATACGATTAACATTATATAGTCAATTGCTTAGTCGCAGCATTGTTGGGTCACGCCCACTTTTTTGGTAGGAGAAAGCGTCGGTTGGGGTAAGTTAAGGTAAGCTAATTTAGGTTGATATGTTATTTTAGGTTAGTTTATTTAATCTAACCTAACATTACCTAACCTAACCTCACCCATCGTTACGTCAATACCGTATAACAGCATATTTACGCGCCCGTTTCTTCACTTTTATAAACGACGTTCCTATAACTTCAAAGTTGAATAATTCGAAAATTACGCATCAGCGTGCAGAATGTCATTCGTGTTAAACGTTTTTAAATGTGTTCCTTTAGTGATTCTTTGGAACAGAATTTTTAATTTCCGTGAACGCATTAAACTCAATATCGACCCAAATGTGTCCCTATTGGAGCTGCGATGGCTATTCTGATCAATGGCACTACATCATCAAATTTTTCCTTGCCTCAGAGCATTGAAGATCCGTGGATATTCATTTCGTTAATTTGACACATTTTTCTTCACGTGATCATCACATTTTTGTAACTGTCGAAGGTTCAGTGGGTATTCTGGTCAAAGACACTACAGCACAAAAGTTCTCCTAGTCTCAGAGCGTTAAAGATATATTCATTTCGGTTTTTTGGCAGATTTTTTCCCGACATGAAGATCATCACGGAGCTGTCCCAGTCTTCAAACATGCGCTTCATGCAGTTCAGAGCTCGAGACGCATACGCGTTGCACCTCAGCAAGATGGAGAAGGTCAGAGTAATGTTTGTTTTTTTGCCTACTTTCCTAGCTTGATGTGCGCCTGAGTGGTTCCTTCAGCCAAATGTACGTTTGCAGTGGATCGCTAATTTTAGTGTACAGCTACCTTATAATCTTCGTGCATTTGTCGCTGTCTACTGATTTCATTGTCGAATTGAATAGAATACTCGAAGTTTCACTGTGCGTTTAATTCACTCTTCATGTTTGTTCCTAACTTGCGTTGACTTGATGTTCGCTGGAAAATGTGTTCTCTGAGTCTAATAAGAGGTCTCTTGTTATTCTATATTTTATTTTAAATTATGTAGGTGACAAATCAGACATTTTTTCCCATGTACAGTATTTCTTCGATTTGCATTCTTTATGAGACTACAGAGCATCTGCTTTACGTAGTTACATCGTTGCAAGTTACACCAATTACTGACCCGAATCTCTTTAGATGACAGCAACTCATCAATAAAATCGCGGGAGGAACAGCGCTTGAAACAGCAAGCTGTGTGAATTACCCGTCCACTATCATAGCTCTCCTTTTAACATACCATTATTTCCGTTCTAAAATTAAATTTATAACGACAGGAGTTCATATGACCTACGTTTCTCTTTTCTTTTTTATTCTTTCGGTATTTGTTACGAGAAAACGTAATTCTATACATCTCTCTTTATAACTGCCTTCCACCTGAGGTAAATCATATGTTGGGCTAAGATAATCCAGGCTTCTATGTTTATTTGATCGGAATAATCTTCTTGAACTTGCATTTTGATCATTCTGAAGGCCATTATTTTAAACCGCACTGCAATACTTCATTTTGAGAGAAATGAAATCAGTTGTTATAAAATTGGATCTATAACAATGCCAGTGATAAAAACGACCCATAAAATTTGCGAACATTAAGTTTACTATCAGAAATAATATTGAAATTACAGTGCGCCAAATGTTGAAATAGGCGATACTGTAAATTAATTTTTCAAGATTCTTCACGATAATTCCATTCTCAATAGCATGTTCGCGTTATAGTTTGCCTCCAATGGCTTGCAAATCTGCAACCTTAAGCTTTGACTGGATGACTTGCGTAAAAGAAAACTGCGGTTTGAGAAACTGCAGTGACATACTCGGAAGCTTCGTCATTGTGCATTAAACTTCTAGATAATCGTGCCATGAAGTCTCCAACTAATAAGGCTATAAAATTCAACCTTCGTAGGTTTGCAAATATTTTTCTGAAGTGATTTTTTTTCATTAGTTAGGATGCAATTTCTGCTAGGTACCTAACCTTATTCTGCCCTTCTTCGTCAAAATTTCTAATATTCCAAACCTGAATGATAAAAGTTCTAAATTTGGGGCGCATCTAGCGCAGCCAAACGAGTCCTGTCAACTAGAAGCACAGGGCAAATTTTAGACGTCGTCGAAACTCCAATTTAATTTTAAATTTCCAATCAAATATTCATCTCAATGAATCCTCTTCAACAAACTGTTTAAATAGGATTCGTTCTCTAATATTGTTTCGAAATTTTTTCGTTTCCTTTAAGGCGAATTCATACGGAAGTTGAGTGAAAGTGGACTCAAGTTGACAAAATGCAGTTTACACTACGAAGTCAAGTTTGAGAAAATCATACATAAGTTGTCGTAAGTTCAGACAAAATTCGTGTGCTTTCAAGTTAGATTCGTTTATGGCAGGCAGAGAAATCAATAAGATAAATTGCGAACAAGTGATGAATTAGGTTGATTATTTTTTTGCGAAAGACCAATTCGGTAGAAATAGCTTGTCGAGATTGCCAAATTAGCTCAAAAAAATCTTTTCCCTTTGTAATCACTGTTCACGTTCCACGGTATAATTGTTTTTCTGCATGCTTAGAGGCTCACTTAGAGTAGAATGCAATACCTTATCAGGCGCCTACCTTGTGCGTAGCTGTAGTCTCGAACACATACATACATACATAGTTTGTGCTGTGTTGAGATAGTTTTCCTAGTTTTGAAATCGTGGTCTGCAGCCGATGTATGGTTTTNGTAGCCAATGTTCGCATCACGTGAAGACGATGCTTGCAGCTTTTGCACCCTGCTGTTCACGCCCGCATGCCGTGTGGTGAGAACGTCAGACGACGCCCTTCTTACTTCTTGTCTCGACGGAACGTGTTTTGAAGTGTGCTTGACGTCGGCTGTCAGCTTCTTCTGGAGAGGATACAACCGTTGAATGGTGTCACACACACGCACTACATCCCAATGATACAGTTGTGAATGATCAGCCTTTTACATGATAAAAATAGCAGAACACTGTTACAGTTTATAGGAAAAATTGTTTCCACGGAGCTCTTTTGTTGTCTAGGATAATTTTACGATGTCAAAATACTGAGCTTTACTCGTTGACCAACGTGTTCCTATTTAATTATCGTATCATCGACCCAGCGGATGAAACATAGCGAATCCTTTTTTATGGTCCTGCGTTGATTTCACCAAATTTTCCCATCCGTTTTTCCCATCGATTTCATATTTTTTCACTGCTGAAACTCATGGTGTGTGTCCTGAAATTGTTTTGATTCTCGTGCATTCACGCCTCAGTCTCACTTGACTGTATTCGTTCCGAGCTTCACATGCGTCAGTCTAAGCAAGACAAATACGCTGTACGATTTCGTAACGCTTTGTGTGGCAATATTTGTACTTTATTTAAACTCAATTACGATGCCAAAAACTTCTCGGTGCATTACGAGATGTGTGTATTTGCAAAGTGTAATTTTAAATAACACACCTCTAATATACTGTTCTATACTGGAGAGGCGAATACAGTTTTAATACTTTTGCTGGAACATTTAGATTCTCGTTATGGCCGGACCCAGTGTTCGTCTCATTTTCAATTTTTAAACTTATAGTTTTAAATTTCCTCTTGCTTCAATACATGTAATATGCTCGTATGTTTGAAGCGGGTTTTAAAGCACTTAATTTTCAAACATTATTTGTTGCATAGGATTCTAGCGAGAGATATAGTTCTCCATCTTTCATTTGACAGTAATCGAGCATTCCACTGGATGTGCCGAAGTATAAGAAGTCCAAATTGTGAGACAATTTAAGAGTACGCAAACAGTTCTACTTTGATCAATTTTAGTTTGCATCAACATTTCCCGTCTCACGGTTAGTTTTATTGTTGTTGTTTTTTGTTAATTTTATCACCGTATAAAATGCGAAAAACATTTTTATGACTGAACAAGGCACACAGGCTGAGACGAAAAGTAGAGACATGGTTGCCTAATTAGCATCTTTTCTAGCATAAAAATGCTCAAATAAGAGCTCATTTTGAACATGGAAAATAAGACTACGATAAAAATGAAAGCTCAATTCGAGCATGGAATTTAAGACTGCGGTAAAAACTATTGTAATAACTACAAAAGTAGATTATAAAAAGGATTGGGCTTCTGACCATCTGCAGTCACTAGATGATGTTTTTATGATCTCTTATTTTTGGGTGGAAAAAGCTCAAGCATTTCATCCAGAAAAAAGGACAATACTGTTTGGCTGCAAACGGAACATTTTGCAAGCCTTGCCGTGTCTGGCGCAATCAAAACTTAAACAGAGTGTGTACTCGCAGAACCACGACGCAGTTAGTTCACCTAAAAGTGTTGAAAGCTATTCAATTACCTTCACATTTTCACCGTCTGATTGCAAGGAAAATAAAGCGAGAGCTGGTCTGGTGGAAGAAGGCCTGGTCTTGTTCTGCTGTTTAAGGTGAAGCTTGACATTATTTGATGCAAATCTCTAGTTGAATTTATAGAGCCTGCAAAACGTTTCGCTGAAGATAACGTGGAGTGAGTAATGGCTGACCAGACCGTGTAGACGGGGTTGTCGACAAAAAAATACGTTCTAAATGAACAATTTTTATCTGGGCGCAGTTTAACTGCAATGGCTATTCTCTTTTGCGGTAGAGAACTTTCAACAGCTCATGAAATGCACAGCATTTACTCACTTAAGCTCCGCTGACTTTTCGTGACTTACATTAACTCTGAAGACATACGAACAACTATTATAAAACATGAAAAAAGTTTACCGCTGTGTAGATCTGCAATTAGAGTGTATTCTCACAGCCTCTCCACTACCAATTCTGTTTTTTGAACTCTTCATTATTTATTTGTCCTGGTTAATATCTTTAGTTTTTCATTATTTCTGGCTCCGCAATGAATCCAAAGTTTGAAATTGGTAAGCTACATCTTTCTCGCTTTGTTTTTCAACAGAACAGTCAACGTGTAATTGATTTATTTTGCTCTCTAAACAATTTCTTTTTTTCTCCTAATTGGTGTCTCATTTTGCACCAGCGACGTCTTGCGCTATTTTTTTGAAGCAAGGTGATGTTATCCTCAGGGTCGGCTATCCCAGCTCTAATTAATTTCATGTTTATCAGGAAAATAATGATTATCACCTTGCGCCATTTATTTTCCAAGTCAGCTGTGAATTCAATTCAATAATTATTGTTTTATTTTTAGTGTTCCAAATTCGTTTGGAGGTCTTCGAATTTTTTCATTTGATTTTTTTGACGCACGTTCCGCAGCAACATGATTTAATTATTTTTTCATCATGAACCATTCGTTTGTATTGTTTATACATTTATTCACTATCTCTATACTTGTATTTTGAGATATCAGTTGACATTAATGAGCATATTCCACAATGACACATTAATTCGAACGATGTTCGTCAGAAACTGGTCACAATATGTTGACAAAAACGATTCAATTTAGTTAGCAGTATTTTTTTCAATCTTGCAGAGTGGATATTTTTCGCAATAGTTCGTAATTACTCATTAATGAATTGGTTAAGTTTGATCAGAGCAAAATATGCGGGAATTATTATGCGTAGAGTTCAATCCGGTAGGGGGTGAACTTACAAGAGGAGAGTATTAGAGTAGGAATTTGGCAGTTATTTCGAATATCCTTTAGGAGCAGGAAGGTTTCGTGCAGGGTTTAGTAAAATTTTTGTCGTGTCAAAATTTATGATAATCGGATCATATTTTATCAAAACCGTTCGTTCACTATGCATTAATCAGAGGCCTGAACAACATGCGTTCAACAACCGTGCCTGTCCCGTCTATTATCAAAGTCACTATCCAGCACTGCGATGGGAAATGGATCGCTATTCTGAGATTCGGTATTCATTGAAGGAATTGATTTTTTGCCGTTCTGTATGGCACTACATGAAGCATAAAAACAATTTTTATTGTGACTGGATATATTTTTTTTTGATACATCATAAATTTTAAATTTTGAGTTAATTCGCGTGCTTTCTCATTTTCGTGTTTACTTCTTTTCGTTTCTGTGTTCTCGAATCGAATGCGCTGGAAATTAAATGATTAAAATGAACAAATCTTGCGAAATTTCGGTAGAATTCTTTTCAATAGTTAACGCTGTATAGTTGCGTTCACAGTTAAATTTTCATGTTCAGTTTTCAGGACTTTTGAATTTTGCGTTGNGCAAATCTCTAGTTGAATTTATAGAGCCTGCAAAACGTTTCGCTGAAGATAACGTGGAGTGAGTAATAGCTGACCAGACCGTGTAGACGGGGTTGTCGACAAAAAATACGTTCTAAATGAACAATTTTTATTTGAGCGCAGTTCAACTGCAATGGCTATTCTCTTTTGCGGTAGAGAACTTTCAACAGCTCATGAAATGCACAGCATTTACTCATTTAAGCTCCGCTGACTTTTCGTGACTTACATTAACTCTGAAGACATACGAACAACTATTATAAAACATGAAAAAAGTTTACCGCTGTGTAGATCTGCAATTAGAGTGTATTCTTACAGCCTCTCCACTACCAATTCTGTTTTTTGAACTCTTCATTATTTATTTGTCCTGGGTAATATCTTTAGTTTTTCATTATTTCTGGCTCCGCAATGAATCCAAAGTTTGAAATTCGTAAGCTACATCTTTCTCGCTTTGTTTTTCAACAGAACAGTCAACGTGTAATTGATTTATTTTGCTCTCTAAACAATTATTGTTTTTTTTTCTTCCAATTGGTGTCTCATTTTGCCCCAGCGACGTCTTGCGCTATCTTTTTGAAGCAAGGTGATGTTATCCTGAGGGTCGGCTATCCCAGCTCTAATTAATTTCATGTTTATCAGGAAAATAATGATTATCACCCTGCGCCATTTATTTTCCAAGTCAGCTGTGAATTCAATTCAATAATTATTGTTTTATTTTTTGTGTTCCAAATTCGTTTGGGGGTCTTCGGATTTTTTCATTTGTTTTTTTTGACGTACGTGCCGCAGCAACATGATTTAATTATTTTTTCATCATGAACCATTCGTTTGTATTGTTTATACATTTATTCACTATCTCTATACATGTATTTTGAGATATCAGTTGACATTAATGAGCATATTCCACAATGACACATTAATTCGAACGATGTTCGTCAGAAACTGGTCACAATATGTTGACAAAAACGATTCAATTTAGTTAGCAGAATTTTTTTCAATCTTGCAGAGTGAATATTTTTCGCAATAGTTCGTAATTACTCATTAATGAATTGGTTAAATTTGATCAGAGCAAAATGTGCGGGAATTATTATGCGTAGAATTCAATCCTGTAGGGTGTGAACTTACAAGAGGAGAGTATTAGAGTAGGAATTTGGCAGATATTTCGAATATCCTTTAGGAGCAGGAAGGTTTCGTGCAGGGCTTAGTAAAATTTTTGTCGTGTCAAAATTTATAATAATCGGATCATATTTTATCAAAACCGTTCGTTCACTATGCATTAATCAGAGGCCTGAACAACATGCGTTCAACAACCGTGCCTGTCCCGTCTATTATCAAAGTCACTATCTAGCACTGCGATGGGAAATGGATCGCTATTCTGAGATTCGGTATTCATTGAAGGAATTGATTTTTTGCCGTTCTGTATGGCACTACATGAAGCATAAAAACAATTTTTATTATGACTGGATACATTCTTTTTTGACACATCATAAATTTTAAATTTTGAGTTAATTCGATTGCTTTCTCATTTTCGTGTTTACTTCTTTTCGTTTCTGTGTTCTCGAATCGAATGCGCTGAAAATTAAATGATTAAAATAAACAAATCTTGCGAAATTTCGGTAGAATTCTTTTCAATAGTTAACGCTGTATAGTTGCGTTCACAGTTAAATTTTCATGTTCAGTTTTCAGGACTTTTGAATTTTGCGTTGTGTCTTCTGTCCGCCTTTTAACCTTCTTTCTCCTTATTCTCGGTGAATGTTGTCTTTCAAAGCTATTCATGGGCTTAAGTACTAATGCATTGCTATTTATATCTGTGTGTTACCTGCTTGCAAAATTTTCTCGTCGTGACAAATTTTTTACCATTAGGGCATGCTTTTTTTTTATCCTTAGTTCCAAATTCTTTTCGTCTGAAATGCGTAACTTATCTTCAGTTAGTTCTCATTTCGTAGGATATGTACATCGGAAAGTATTGCTGTGTAAAAATGTACATGAAACGTAATTTTTTTCTCACTCCCCAGACGTGTCGCAGGCTAGTCCTCATGAAGTCCTGAAATTTGAAGATCAATTTGGAAAACTGTTAATGGTCAAATTTTTTAGTGAGGCATTTTTTGAATATCTAGTACTTCACGAATTTCATATCGTAATCATTAAAAACAAGATTCTTTACTCTCGATTCGTCAGGAGTGATTTTTCCATTCCCTCCTGTATTTCGTCATGGCGTGATATCTTTTCAATCCACTTGGCATTTTTTGTCAGTCGTGCTCTAAAAACAGTGTTCTACGCGTAATGCCTTACTGTTAGCAGGAAACTCAAGGCACTTCGATTCACAAAATTGCTAATTGCGGTAGTGCTACCATTTATCTAATCATAACTGAGCTGGAGAAGTTACTATGTTGTTATGATCCTCATTTATCACCAGCAGACGTAGAAGACGATCTGTGCAATGGTCTCTCAACCGGCCAGCTGGGACTCTGTTTTAGTTAGTACATTTTCAGCAATCGAAAATAAAAAATTCTGCACTTTCCAACAAACAGAAAAAAATTATCTGGTATGTTGCTCATTTTCACACACAAGTGTCAATCAAAATAATTAAAATAGCTATGGCATGGATTTCTCCCTCATTCCCATAGCTCTCCTCCTTCCTTTTTACTGACCTAAATTTTTAGCTAACGAGTACGAAGTGATTTATTAGTTTCGGTTAATGCTACCATTTTCATTTTATGTCATTTTTTGATTCCTGAAATTAAATCCCTTATCTAAGCCCACGACGCGTTAAACTATTTAAAAAACTGAGAATTATTGTTTGTTTTTTGTGAAAAAGACGTCGTATAGACCCGTAGCACTTCCCCATTGCTCTGCTGTTTCAGAATCAAATCTAAGTGAACTAGGCTGAACAAAACGTCTGATGAAAGTGTTAACTAAAAGAGCCCTCAGGATGGTACAATTATTGCATCTGTAGGAATTATCGCTCTTAAGAGGCAGAAGCGGGGTCCTGAGCTGAAGGTTACGTAAGCTATCCATGTATTGAAAAAAAAAAACATTTTTCATTTGGTCATGGACTATCATGTTTCAGTTCACCCCTGTTTTCGAACGCCTATTTCTTTTGACTTCAATTTTTTACCTTGTTTCGTGCACTTCCTTAAATCTTCATAATTCTGTGCTAACTGTGTGGGAACCCAACGCGCGTAGATTTCCCATCCCCTTATCCCAGGGGGACAATGTGAGGGCCCGAGCTGAGAGTAAGGTAGGCCTTCTTTTCGTTGAAATGAAATGCTTTTGTTATGTTAAGAACCATCTTTTTTCGGTTCACTGCTGTCCTTTTTTCTTCAGCACCTTCTACTTTCTCCTTCAACTTTGATCTTGTTTCATGAACTTCTTTCTCATCTTACTGTTTCTATGCCCTTTCAGCATAGATTCCGCGTTTCCTTAACTCCATACTAAATGGTGCCTTCTTCCTTCCTCTCTTTGGATCGCCTTTGTTGGTGATAGGGAGGCTTAAACTAACTAATAATCTAATCTAATCCCATCCCCATAACTCCGTACTTAACGGCGCTTTGCTCTTCCCTCTCTTGGCAACATCATTATTGTCGTCAGAGAGGCTTGAAATTAGAATATATTCAATCTCAAACCTAAAAATGCTGCCAAACGAAGTTTCACTTGCCAGTTTTAATGCATACTTCTTCCTTCGTATAGAACGACGTTTTTATTCCGTCCTGAAGGCAATATGTAACTTGATTGTAGTGCGTGATTGTACGTACAACTTTCCAGGGTATATCAGGTATGGCTTATTTTCAAAAATTCTGATCACATTATTCTTGGACAGATTTTTAAATGGTTCGAAAAGCAAGTTAGTTCCTAATTTCAGACGTTCCAGTTTTGGGATATTTATTTTAGTTTAATCTTCCTCTTCGTGACTAGATTTCCTTTCATTATTCATCGCTTGAATTAATTTTTTTTCACGAGACTTCTCGAATTACGAATGTGCTCACAGCTACTCCAAAATATTTATCACTGACCTTTAATTAATTTTGTCATTTCCATTACTAAGCAAGAAATGTTTAGGTTTAGCTTACTAGTTCCTACTCGCGGGCAATGTAAAATGCTGCGGTTCAGTTAAAACTTCCGTTCAAACTTGGGTCCCCACGCTTAAAAGTATTGTAGGTTCCCGTTCTATTCCGAAGATTCAAGGTTTCAATTAAAATTCTATTTTATTCTTGAACCTTGGTCATTTTTTTATTGTTCTTTTCTCGACTCCTTCCCTCAGACGGATACAACTACTGTATCCATGGGAATTAGCGCTCCCAGGGGGAAAACGTGAGGTCCTGAGCTGCGAATTAGGTAGGCCTTCTTTGTGTTGAAATAAAATGTTTTTTGTTTATTTTAAGAACCATCTTTTTTCGGTTCACTGCTGTCCTGTTTTTCAGTACCTCTGACTTTCTTCCTCAACTTTTATCTTGTTTCCTAACCTTCCTTCTTACCTTATTCTGTTTTTATAAGCACGGGATCCCTTGCGGGAACACCCTTTGTACATTGATTCCACGTATCCTCAACTACATACCAAATGGTGCCTTCATCCTCTCTCTCTTTGAACATCTTTGTTGTGATAATGGGAGGCTAAAACTAATTTATGATCAATCAATCATTATCGACCTTTTTTGGGTTAGTGGAAAAATTTCACTGCAATACTTGTTATTTCGCTACTGTTTATGGTGGTCGTGTGAAGCTGTTCGTCTTTTGAAAAATATGTAGGCAACTTTTTTTATAAAATAATTGAAAAAATTCAAAGTCGCTGCCCTCGTTTTGATTGCACTCATCTCTTCACGTTTTCACCAGCTAAATCGTGGAAATCATTTATATCAAAAACATGCGTGTGTACAGTTGTGTAGTAAATTAATCTAGTCATCCTCATAAATTCTAGTAACATTCATTGACTTCAAACGTAAACCCCCACAGATTCCTCTCCATTTCTCAGTGGTTCTGGTGTTCCAAGATCCTATCGTTTATAAGTCAATTTAATCTGTCAGATCTCGGCTGCCTGTCATTCATTATTTGTGGAAGGGGAGTGAATTCGAAAAAAATACCTTTAAAAAAAGTTCTCCATAATTGAAACTCATTTGATGTGTGCTCGTCACACTTATTTCGCAAGCAGGAAAATAGCTTTCTCGATTACCTTTGTTACTCAGAGAAAAGAGAAAGAGAAAACTAGTGTCTCCTCAAAGAAACCTTGAAAATAGTATATGCTAGGGCCAACATACGTTAACACTAGGCGAATCATAACTATCCTTAGTCTAATCAGTGATGTCGTTTGCCAAACTGAACTGGCTTTGTCCTGTTGTTTTGGTAGACTTGATTCTCGCCTTTTTTCTTTATGGTAGTGACGCAATTAAATTTTTACGCTGAGTAAACTCACCATGGCCATTATCTAGAATGTCAGTTAAGAGGGAAACCCCAAACGTATGCCAAGAAAGTTAGGTGGGCTGACAACTTAATAAACTCTTTCCATTCTTGTGTGTTCTATCGTGTTTTAATAACCAAATTTATTAGTGTAGAGAAATTCGTGTATCAGCTTTCATAGCATAATAACGCAACTCAAATTACTGATTGCTCAACTTACCTGGTCGTAGAACAACGCTCTATGGATTCTATTTGTTTTTGTAACGAACGCTGTCTTACAACAACAATTAGGGCTTATACTCAAGCCCGCTTTTATGAACGCTAAGAAGTAACGATTTAGCCCACCTACAAAATCTTTCATCGTCAAAATTTCGATTGCTAAAACTTGCCAGCGTCTGACTTAAATTCCAAGAATCGATCCTCGTAAGACTGCGACGTTCTCAGCGGACGGAGATCGCTGCAAAATCCTTGTGCACTGACCGTCCTCAATTCTAGCACATCCCTCACGAATATCGTAATAGAAGTGAGCAATTTCGTGTTATTTTAACATGCAATGTTGACGGCCATGACATTACCATGCGCAGAACAAAACGGAAACCTTGCGTCCAAGCAGCCCCTCCTCGGCTCTGGAAGAAGCCCAGGTCAGAGCTCCGTGTCATATGCCACCACACACTGCTTGCTCTGTGTCTCGCATTCTCCACATCTCTCTCCCTCTCTCTCTCTTGTCACTCCATCTGCCCATCGAGCCAAGCGCAGTCTAGTCCTCATGTTGTCTTTTGTTGTACGTCACTCTGTTTTGTCAGTGAAATGAGCAGTTCAGCACAGTGTGTGCGTGCAATGTAATTTTTTTCGCCTTTGGTTCTCTTTTGTTTCTAATCGGTTGAATCATTGAGCTGAATCATTTTTCTTTGCTTTTGGTTATTCTTTGTTCCTTAACGAATGAATCATTGAGCTAAATTTTTTTTTTTTGCTTTTGGTTATCCCTTGTTCCTTAACTACTGAATTATTCAGGTGAAATAATTCAATTTGCGTGTTGTAGAAAACTTATTTTTTGAACGGTATTGAGAGCCTCAAGAACCACAACGTACATTTATTTATTTAGTTTAATAAGAATGTTAATAATCATAAACTACGCTTCTGTACTGATTTGTTTAGGCCTAGTATTGCTGGGTTTTTGGCTTGTGCGTTTAAAAACTTCACAGAACTAAATTTTTACTTTAAACTGATTACTTTCTAAATTTAGGTTATGTCATTTCCAAGACGAAAATTGATCCTCCTAACTCAGGAATATTTAACCAGGGTAAATTTCACAAGAATATTCAACACGAACCGTTCACATATTCTTTTAAGCGCAGGTCCCACATTAAATTTGAAGACCTCCATTTTCTATTAGACACACTTTTTGTCATACGCTCGTAATTAACTTGCAAATAATTTTAAATCATACCAGGTTTAATTAACTTGCAAATAATTTTAAATCATACCAGGTTTAATTAACTTGCAAATAATTTTGAATCATACTAGTTTTAATTAACTTGCAAATAATTTTGAATCACACTAGTTTTAATTAACTCGCAAATAATTTTGAATCATACTAGTTTCAATTAAGTTACAAAGAATTTTAAATCATACGAGTTTTTGTTTATACTGTTTTATAAATTCAGGCGATGCAGTTAGGTTATCATCAGTTATCGTTTTGAAATTGGATTGAATCAGAAACAGTGAAATAAATAAAACTCGCTTCTATTTGAATTCACAAAACGCATATATTTTAAACATTAAGTAAAATGTTTTCCCAGGATTACATTCACCATTTTAATTCATCAATACTTTTAACAAACATGTGAGAATAATTGGACGGATTTTTGTCAATTTCCTAATCGAGTTGAACAAACTATGGTCGATTTCCAATTTCATTATAAAATTTTAACGTCAAAAGTTATCTGAATGGAGATGCATCAAAAAATAATTCTCTGTAAAACGTGAATGCATAAATACATTTTGCTCTTTTCCAAATTAACAAATGTTTCGACACTAATAAAAAAAATTATTCACTCGTTCGAAAATTCTTGATGCCAGTTACTCCGTTGTCAGTACTTGATCAAATTGCAAGGCGTGGTCTGAAAACTGGCGTTTTATCAGCAAAATATTACAGATAACGATGGAAATTCTTACAGCGCTATGTATCGCATATTTTCAAACTATGACAAAGTAAAATCTTTTTACCTGAAAAACTGCCTGCCGGTTTTTGAAAACATCTCGAAGCGATGATCACACTATCGCTGAAATTGTAATATCTAGTTGTTCCCCAAGGTTTTCCGCTAGTTAAAAGGGGAAAATATGAACAAATTGTTTGAACCAAACTTTGTCTAGATATTTGGAAAAACGTACTAAATTTACAAGTACTCCTGTAGTGAAGACGACGTTGATTACTTCGAAATTGAAAATAATTAAACTTGAATTTGTTACTAAACAAATGACTCAAGAAAGTGAACATTGGTAACGTGTATGTTTCAGCCACAGTTCGAAATTAATCATTCTCACGGATCTCATAATAGAAAGGACTTCCTTCGAGTCAAACGGAAAACATTGCCCCCGACTTGTGTAAAGCAGTTCCACGTTTTATGGGCGGTCATGTCATTATTTAGAAGATGACTGCATGGGGTGTTGGGATTTTGGTGCTGTTACCAGGTAGGGTCAATGTATTAGTCTGTAGAGCACTCTAGCGGCTCCATGTTATTTCCAAATTAAAGCTCCAAAAACCAATGATTTTCATGTTTGACAACGAACTGTTCTAAATGGCTTAAGCGAACGTCACTCCATTATGACAGAAAAACAACTAGTTAGTGAATTGGCAAACTCAACGTCGAAATTAAATCCCCTTAGAAAATGTTTGAAAGATTCCATGAGATCTACGACTAGACATTTTAAAATGGTTCCAGAATTCTGGAATTTTTTCATAAAAGAGTAGAACACGCTTCTGCTGGTATATTTGCGATCTAGTTTGCATTATTCTGAGGGTAGATGTGACAGTGTAATTGAAGCTAAAAAGCTTCACACCATGTAGTGAGCACGCTCTTTTATTTCGCCATTTCACTCACGTAATCTCTCTGTTTATACTTTCAAAATCATTCAGTGTACCAAATTTTTGTATTAAGCTACGAAGTCTTTCATTGCTTCTTTCAGATTTCATTGAAAATCACTAAAAACAAGTGCACCCATCCCCAGAAAACGTGTAATTTTTTGCTTTAAGTTAGAATGTTGGAAAATTTTCCGCACCATTAAAATCCAGATAATGAAGAAGCACAATATCATGCTTAAAATATCGAAGGAGAGATAAATTGTTAAAATGCAGGCGTTCCAAAAAAATTATGGTTGTCGGTGTAATAATTCCTTCAATTGAGATCCTCAATCTACGTAAAACCACTTTCCCGAAAGTCGTTCTTTTTTCAGTATCCATTCAGCTACATAGTTTTGATAAATTCCGATAGCAAAATGGTGTTCTTATCGAGCTTTCGAAGTCGCTCGTGCAATTTGCTTCTGGGTGACTCAAACATAAGGACCTGAAAGTATTCCACGGAGCAAAATTTCCTGATTTAGGAGGATCTCTTTTACACTTAGATTAATTTTGTTTCGCAAGCTGATTTTCGTTAATTTTATCGTGTATGCTTTCTATTTAAATTTCATCGAGTCACCAAAATCTTTTCACCCGCCACCGTCAGCACGCCACATTTGTGGGCTGAAATTTTTGTTGATTTCTCGACTACTCGAACGTTCGTCTCTTCTTTAAAATTCTAATTGATTTCGTTCCCACAATAAACTTTGGGAGTATTTTTACCTGTCGGAAAAGTTTTAAAATGTTTCCACCATCACTGGAAACAAACACTAGATCGTCTACTGACCTTCGTTAAATATCGTTTGTATTCACTACCATATTTTGTTCAGACCATGTAATCAAAGTATCACGATTGAAATTATATGCAATACTCTCTATAAATAAACTGAATATATGCTTTATCCGGATCAAAATGTTATCATAAAATTTAAACATTTAACCATGATTAAGTCAAATCCATTCCCCTTTTTGTCTTTAATCTGAAAGGTCAGAGTGAACACAAAATTTCATTAGCAAAATATAATTTCATTTACGTTATTCATGAATTTTCGATTTGTTCGAACGCGATTCAAGATGAGGTCGTTTTGTTGTAAATTTATTATTCAAGTCGTTTAAAAAAAATGTATTTCCATACAAAAATGGGTCATTCTGAACCAAACTTTGTTGTGTTGAGCAATCAAAAAAAAAGTTCACGTCCAAATTAACTTCAAGGCCGCAACCTCACTCTGCAAGAGCGTTTGGTCATGTTATTGATCTGTTTTTTTTTCGATTTCCTCCATCTAATTCATTAACTAAAAATCATTTTCACCTTTTCCATTCATTTCCTAATTAATTTAAGTTCTATTGCAGGTGATAGGAGAACCCTCATTGATATTATATGATGGTTGTATGATAATTTCGTGCTTCTCTTTCCTTACGTTTGCCTGCATGCATCATATCACATGTCAGGTCTTGCGTTGCACATAGATACAATTTTGCGTCTTCTCACCACCATCGAATTACACCTCTTTTTGTAAGATAAGCCTTCAGTATTGACCTTTTAACGTTTTTTCGATAGTTTAATCTCTCGCTATTCAGCATAAAAAATAAAATTTCGTTTGCTTAGTTCTAATGTATTTTGTAGTTACTTTAAACGTAAGTTTGGACGTATATCTTGCAGTTTTATTTCCCCTAAATAATATTTCTTTCGGTTTCCATGTCCCAGAGAATGCTAACATTAATCCTTTGTTTTTTCATAAAATTAGTCTTTTGTTATGTCTAATGCCATCAGACCGCATTCGATTTTTAATTCAGTCGAACTATTTAACTACCTTGACTGCACATTTAAGCATTAGCAGTAATTTTTTTCAAAGCACCTCAATTGCATCAGAAGTAAAACGTTTCCCAAGATTTATGTGAATATTTTTAAGCTTTTTTCTCTTCAAATTATCTTTTTTGTAAGTTTAGACAATTTGAGAGCTCTTTCGTATTTTTCGTCATATATCTGAACACATTCATACATTAATTTATGTCATTAATGATGAACATTCGAAATTGTTCATGTTTGTATCTATTTTCTAGCTTGTAAATCCTTGACAACTATTTTCTTTTCACAGAGAAAGGAATTATTTCTATCTCTCCCATGATTTTTGCGTTATCTAAAGCCGTTCATTGGCATTTTTGCCTCTTTTTCAAAGAAATTCGTTAAACCGAATTTGTCTTCACTCACTAAGATCAGCCTCGTAAGTACTCCACTTTTATATTTCTACCTATAGTTCATTTCATATCAAAGTTACAAAATTTTATTCAATTTTCTCGAGTAACATTTCTTCTGATTTTTTATCGAGTAATCTGAGCAATTTATTCGCATTGCATTGCTCCCGAAAGTACGAGAACAAAAAGGAGAGCTTACGTGTCTTGCTAAGTTAAATGAAAATTACCTCTTATGGAACCTCCACTGGCCCACATGATGGGCTCCTTTTCACTGGAGAGAGCGTGCGACCAAAAGTGTGTACATGCTTCTTGCTACACAGACTTTTCCACGGTTGAGCCTGCGTTAGCTGAAAGTTTGACTTTATTTGAATTCATCATTTTATGTTATTATCGAATGACTTTTTCATCCTAAATTAACCGT
>JACJUY010005074.1:72781-85192 GCA_014220935.1 Platorchestia sp. MABIK
GCTTGTATTGCAATCAAATCGTGTATTTTATTTAACTCTCTACTTTCTTGCTCATAATTTTCCTTTATTTACAGCAGCCATTTTTTGTAGACTGCAGTGTTATTTAACGGTTTAGTCAACTAAAATCGATTGCCTTATCGCATCGAAACGGTAGTGGCTTTCTTCGTTCTAACGTATGATTGTTTGCATTGCTTTACCTGCTATCCCTTGTAGTAACAATTTCTTCGATTTTAGTGATTTAAAGTATTTGTAACCTCTGTATTTGAGTGTGACTCCGTGTTTGCCGAGTGTCTACATTGGAACTCACACATCCTCGACCCGGCGTTACAGGAACGTTCAGAAAGCACTGTGACTTCAAGAAACAGCAGCCAGGCAAACAGAAGAGCTCGAAACTCTAGTTCTAATCTCACCAGAGACCTTGATTCTCGACGTAGGAGTCTCTATCAACGGAGTTTCCGTCGCAAAAGCACCCTCCGGAAACCTAAGGTTTACTACTCCGAAGTCATATCGCAATTGGAGAGGGTAACGATAATCGACGAAGTTGCTTTGCTTCTATTCTACTGTTTTGGGTCTGGTTTCAAGTTCTACTCTGCGTTAATGCTCATACTCTTCTACATATATATCGACCACTTGAAGCAAATTCTACGCTTTCAATATCTTACTTAGTTTCTTTTAATCATTCTTGCAAATTTACATGTAACCTTATATCACACAGTACTTCACGAGCGTGGTGCTACGTTGCACTTGTTTCTTTTTTCAGTATTCTATGCGCCGCTCTCTCGAGTGTGCCTTGATAATTTACTTGTATTACTCGCATATTTTTGACGAACTGTCAAAGCCAATACTTTGTGATTTGTGATGTTTAAATATACTGCTTTTGAAAATTATGTTCTGTATTTCATATATAACGGTCCTCGAATGAAAAAGACATATTCGAGCAACTTTGTTTGGCAATGAAAACTATCAGGGTTGTGTACCGGACTTACGTTTAGGTTCTGTCTCTAATCTCATTGTTTTGTTTCCTTTACAAACGCTGTGCGCTGCAAAACAAATCTTCATTGCTTGAAGCTATCCATTCAAGGAGTGTCAAACATAATTACTTTCATTCTGAAGAGAAAGTCCCTTCCGTACACTGGTCTGGAAACGTTCATGGGTTAGGAAAGGATGAGTCACCAATTCGATTTCTTTTAGCCCTCAATTATGATCGGAGAGAGCGCTCGTATTGGACCATATTTAGGGACTGTATTCCCCTGAACTGCCGCATGCTATGGGTTTGTGTTCTACTAAAGAGGTACTGTTCTACACTTTTAGCTATTCAATGACTCAAGAGGTCATTTGGTCTCCTTTGAATATAAGCACTCGAATTAAATTGCGTTTGTTACAATTATGAACATTGGACTCATGGTTATTTCAAGTTATTAGTAAAACCAAATAGGGTCACCGTCATTTTATGGAACTGCTATAAAATATATTTCAAAAGTTCATCCTGAGATTTTCATTTTTGGAACATTGTACATGAAATTTCAGAAACAAAATTTGAACTAATCAGGTATTTACGACACACTGCAGTAGCGTAACCAGGTGAAAAATTTCAGATACCGATATGATGGTTAGGTAGGCTTTTCATTTGGTACAATAGAGAAGGTTTTTCATTTTGTTATGAACTAATTTTTTTCACTGCTGTACTGTTCTTCATCCCTTAATATTTTCAACTTCATTCTTGTTTTATAAACTCCTTTCGTGCACTTATTTTTTTATGCGTAAGGGGTTTTGTTTGGGAATATACGTAACTTGTGCACACATTTTCCGTTCACCAAACTTCAAACTAAATGGAACCTTCTTCCTTCCTCTCTTTGGAACGCCTTTGTTGAGGTTAGGGAGGCTTAAGCTAACTTTTCTAATCTAAAAACGCGCCCTTTTTCAGACTTTCCTGAACCATTCGCAGCATATTGTATTATTTTGCATGTCTGAAATTCAGCTGGATAGCGAGATCATTCGTTTTATCTTCCTGATTTCCGCTCACTGCATCATTTCATTAACTTCTTCAACCAATTTCAAGATACGCAGCTATTATAAGGTGTAGTAGAAACAGGTATCTTTCGTTCGCGAGTTCACTCTCCTCGGGATAGGTGTTCACAAGAGTTGTTCTAAACAGTATTTGAGAAACTTAAAGCAATCCTGTCGGGTTTCGCAGGTTCATTGAAATCGATTCAGAGAGTATTTGACATTTACTTCCTAGGTATCACTGAAAAATTCCAAGAAAATCAATCTTCGGAATACTGTGGACTAATCCTTATTTGATAACATAAAACGTTCCTTCATTTGGAGGTCTTTCTACTCTCTGACTCTCCGAAAATTCTTGGGTTCTTTCGTTACAAAATACTGTCTAGGAATGGGTACCTACGGTGATCATGAGTAAGCAGTATGTTCAGTTAAAGATCGTTGTAAAACTTAACACACTGGAACAAATACTTGTTTTTCTTCCTGTGAAATTCCTACACTTTAATATTTTGAGCATGTTTAACTGGTAATTCTTTTGAATGCACTATACTCGTTAATGCTTGCTTACTGCAAGACTTGGGAACTACTACGTCGCTCCCTCACCTGCTTGCTTGCCTTGATGTTTGAAGGAAGCAGCATGTCTTCCTTAGAAGACGCCTTTGTTGTCGCTCTAAAATGCACTCCAACCACCGCATTTGCACTGAACACATTCGTTTCAATGAATTTCCAAGATAGTGATGCTTCCCTGTATATATATTCTAATCATTCATTTTAACGTTTTCAAAACTGTTCACATTCATGTAGTTATTTCTTGTTTCATCGGAAACCCGTTTTATTTATTGCCGACCAAGTGTGAGAAAATCATCTGCATTCGATTTATCAAATTATGTTTCATCCTTTTAAATACACGTATGGAACTTTCAAAATTATTTTGATACGCTCAAAAAAAGACCAAAACTTTCCGAGGCTTCGAATTGCCGTTCGCCATTGATCATAGCGTCACTTTTTTCTCGCAGAAAGAAATACGTATACATGTTGAATGCAGGTCGCTGAGTTTACATTCCGCGAACTCATTTTCCACTGTTTCCTGCAGCGGGAAAAAGAAAGAGGGTCCCACATCTCGTACATGTTCCGCCTCCCGTTCGCCGCTGGGTCGGTGTTCTCGGCCAGCATGTTGGACACGCTCCTGTACCAGGCCTTCGTCAAGGACTACCTCATCACCTTCGTCAGACTACTCCTGGGCATCGACCAGGCGCCTGGATCTGGATTCTTGACTTCCGTAAGCGCAGTGAAGATTCCTTATTTTATCAGAAGTGAAAACTTTTTCGTTTGTGTATGGTAGAGTATTGACAAGATTTTTTATCTATGTTTTAAAATAGGCCACATCGTTAAACCCTGCAGTATTTTCATCAATTTCGGATCATGTATATTTTTCATTCAATTTTACTCTCATTATTTATGACTAAGTTTTATTTATGACTACCAATGGCTCTCATGGCGGTTAACGTGTGAAACTAACTTCTAATCTAATTACTGTGTCTAGCGTAGCTGGTCATGGATATGAAAGGATTTTGGTTGATAAGAGACGATATGGTGTAGATGGTACTTCAGGAAAAGAGCAGTGTAGTTTTAGATAGAGAGAGGGTGTGGATCGAACATTCACTGCACGGCAGATCAGTGAGGATTACTTGGTTTAGAGATGAGATCTGAGCATTCATGGACTTGAGAGAAAAATTACTGATAGAGGGGATAGACTAGCTGTGTGGGATGTACTGAGAGTTTATAGAGTGGGAGGCATATGACTGGGTGTACTCAAGAATTCTCCTACTGATAGTAGATTGCGTGTTAGAATAGGCGATGAAGTAAGTGAAGGGTTTGGAGTGCAAGTGGGTTTGAGACAAGGGTGATTGATGTCAGCATGGTTGTCTAATATGTGCATGGATTGTGTGATTGTGTTGAGACGTGAGTGTTGGATTATTAGCAAAAGATGTTAGATTTGTAGGAGCGGATGGAAGAATATATGATAAGAATCTGCTATTGTTCGCTGATGAAGTCTTTGTATTATATTCAAAGTGAAACTGGAAAGACTATTAGCAGAATTTGGCAATTAACGTGGGAGAAGAAAGTTTGTAGCGACAGTTGGAATGATTAAAATAATAAAGTGTTCAAGGGGTAGATAGTTCAGAGAATTGGATGTGTGCGTTGAAAATGAACGAATGGAAGAAGTTGATACGTTTGATTACTTGAGGTTGTTTATCACCGCCATTGGAAAAAGTAATAAATAAGGGAATCATAGAGTTGAAAGAAGTCGTGCATAATAGAGGACTAGGTTTTAGTTCAAAGAAAAGTTTGTGCGAGAATGTGGTTGTGCCCACTGCAGTGTGTGGAGGTGAGACTTGAGGAGAGAGAGAGAGTGGCAGAAAGACTGAAAATGAATGTTTAATATGAAGTAAAGAAGCATGATAGATGTGAAACGTCTAGATCAGGGGTTCTCAAAGTGGGATCCGAGGTCCTTCAGGGGTCTGCGGCACTTAGACAGGGTGTCCGCAAGATTTATCGAATTTAACAGTGAATAAATGTGCAGTATAAATATATAAATATTTATTTTCCTGAGGAGAACACATGTGACGGAGTCCCCAGCTTTTTTTTCTATAATAAAAGTGGTCCTTGGTTGAAAAAAGTTTGAGAACTCCTGATCTAGATAAAGTGAGGAATAAGATGGTACGAAGTGTTGCTGATATAGTTGAGGAATTAAATAGAGTTGACTGCAGCCTATCGATGGGGCTTGTTAACGTAGATGCAATGAATGGAGAAAGAACGGCTAACAAGTCATGGAGTCAGCAGTACGGGCAAGGACTGTGAGGGGAAAATCGAGGTTGAATAAGGCTTGCGACGCTTGTTTCGCAGAAAAGGAGAGCCTGTTGAAGAAGCGAGAGTGATTACTTTCAGTAGAGAAGAGTGGAGAATATTTGCGACCACCTGCTATTTGATGTCATCCGAACAGAGCATGAACTGCTTCCGGGTTTTTCTTTTTCCTGAAATTTCAGAACGTAGTTTAGGGCTGAAGTTATTTCGATTTCTAATGAAAGGGCGGGGGTACATCCATGAAATTCTCCTGGATGTCTAGTCATCGATCTCTGCGAGGGAGGCCCAACCCTCAAAGAGAAAATGTGTGAATGTGTGTTTGTGACCTTGTTGGAAGTGCGGCTTATATGTGGCTCCTCTTTTGTGAAAGAAAGCTCCAGTGTATGGATCATTAGGAAAAATAAGAGAACGAAGGTCAGAGCCAGGACCTGAGATTAAAAATGTAATTTATAACTGACGTCGCAAAGCGATGAGAAAAAGCTGAAGCTGACTTTCGAGAATTCCAAGGGCTCATCTTTAATAAAAAATTTTGATAATTGTGAGTTCGTATTCACTAGAACTGTTCATTGGATCAGGAAACATCTCAATTTCACTCACTATTTGAATTAAGCGTAACTTTGGGGGAAGGTTCAGTTTTGTATGAATCTTTAAACGTATAGGTCCGCCGCCTAAGTTGTACAGTAAACTCACCCAATCGTAACATAACTCTATCTTGTCAGATGAAAATAACGAAGCAAGACAAATGGATCAGAACGTACGGACGGCTGTACCAGAAACTCTGTTCCACCACATGCGAAATTCCCATCGGAATCTTCCGTACAATTGACACCTCAAACCTCGAACCCAGCACCAATGTGAGTATTGAAACTGAGCGTTCTTCATTCAGTGTTCGTCCACATTTTCATGCACTCTTGGTCTTACCGCACCAGTTTCGTCAGAATGGAACTGTTCAGTGTTACACCGCATCGGTTCTTTTCTTGTCAAGTGAATCTTTTTACAGTCTTTTGGGATGCCGTTGGGTAAATTTTCGATTCTTGTACAGTTTTTTCGAGTAATTTTGCTAAACTACTTTTTTTCATATCCTATCCATCCAATTTCTATAAAATTAAACAGATTGTGTAACTTCGTTGCATAAATACTCTATAAAATAATAGTTTATAGATTTCTCCTAATAACTCAGCGTTGGACTTCTTATTCCAAAATGCTCGAGAGAAAAGCAGTATTGTAATTTGTTTTCTTGCGGGATTTTATAGTCACTGTTTTGGAAGATGTTCCCCATTTATTGTGTGAACATAATAATAAAGCAATTCATACATAACCGTTAGTAGAGCCAATGCAACCAAAATAATTCTGGAAAACAGAAAAAATGTTCAACGTTCTCTTGAAATAATTTTGAAAAAACATCCATTTCTCTTGTGTTGCGTGATAGCACTAAATTCTTTCAGGTTGCAATCCTACATCCAGTGCTTTTTGTTTTAAAATAAAGTACGAATATAGAAGTTGAGTTTCATCCGTAGCTTTAATTTCTTTAATTTTTGAATGTAAGTTGTTGTAACCATTGCGTAACTGTGATGTGTCAAAGTAAACTTCAGTTCGCCAACTCCAGTAGTGACTTAAAACTTACCTGGTATGATGAATTGTTTGGCCGTGCTCTTGATCATAAATTTGGCGGTTAGTTGCTTGGGCTTCAGGCAGCGAGTTCCAAAAGCTGGTGCGCGAGTTCGGTGGTGTTGCTTCTTAGACGCTGCGCCTTCGTGGTTCTCTGCATGGCTTGTTCTGAAGCATTGCTGGCTACGAGTTCTTTCCTCATCGCTATTGTTTCGATTATAAGGCAACGGATCTTCAATTCAAAGCTACGCATAAAATTTTCACGGTATAATTACTTCCGTAGAAATCTTGAGAGTTGCTATATGGTTAAAAAAAGAAAATTGAACCCGAATAATCGTTTTGCATTTTAAATTAAATCGTAAAATAAATTTTACCCAAATTTGTTCGTACTTAAGAATTTGCCCTTAAAAACTTATAAGCTATTTTCATAGCTGACATAAAAAATGTCCTCCTGTTTTGTTTCTGAAAATTTGTTTCTTGTAGGTTCACTATATACAGCTACGTTGAAGCTTTGTGAGTGGAGCTCAATTTCGGACTCGTTTATTTCATTTCAGAGAACTGGAGAAGTTTAGGAATTTGATTTCTTGACACTTTTAATTCCACGTTTATTTAATTTAGAATAAATTTGTGTCATCTTCGCCGACTCATTTCGGAACTGCAGGCAACTCAGGGACGGGTTATTTTCTATTTTCTTCCCTTCATGTTTCCAGTTTTAACTCTCATTTGGTACTCCTAAACTTTACCATTTCCTTCACTTCAGTCAGGTGTTTTTCTTACTTCACATGTTCATTAATTTTACCCCCAGAAAAACAAACAAAGCTATGTCATAGCGTGCGCAGTAAAAACAAATTTCATACCATTAGCATCGGAGTCGCCTCGTAATAGCTGCAAAAAATAAATTCATATATGAAGTCAAATTAATTCAAGGGTGTAACACATGAACTAAGCCGAAGTAAATTGATTTATCTTTGAAAAAACATTTGTGAGAAATTATAATAGTATGGAATTAAGTAATTTTTCAGAATGGTCAGTGGTAATACTCTTTTCTTCATAATTTTTCTGTGTCTATAACTCTGAAAATAATTGTATTTGAAGCTTAAAAATAACCTTCCTTTACCCAACCAGGGTTTTAGGACTGGGCTCCTAAATTTTTCGGAACGACTCGATTTTATAAAACTTTTCGCGCATCTGTTTACTGTTGTTTTACGAAATAGTCTGCAGCGTACACACACTTGAATTCTAAATAATCATGAATCTGTACAAAGAAATATTGTTAATCTACAATTTCTTCTCTGACGGTTCTTGTATCTTATACATTTGAAGATGATTTCATGTTTATTTGCAGCTTGCTTCTGTGTTCCCAGCATTGTGGAAATCGGCCGAAACCTTTTCAAATTTCCCTTTCTCGAGTCTCAACCCTGAGGTAATAACACTATTCCAATTGTAAAAGTTTGACTTACAATTGATTACAAATTGCAAGCGATGTGCAATGGCCTCCAGTTGTATGCGTCCGATCTATTTTGCCTCTGAATGTTCACTCTGTCCTTTCAAGACCAGCGCTTGGGATCCTTATGGAACTCTTTTTAATGTTGTTTATGAAATGTTGGGTATTGGGATGAATTTAATTTCAAATAACATGAAACTACAGTCTTCAAGCGTTTCCTATATTCTCCGTAGAATAAGAAAATATGCATTTTTTCCTTACTAATACGTTATAAAAGTTTGAAGTCTATCTCTAGTGTATGATGAAGGAAAGCTTATTCTATAATAGCAGTTAACTAGAAAAATAAATTATCAAATGAATTTCTGCTATTACTTCATCCTATTCTCTACGAGCAAATTCACTGTGTTAAGTTATAAAAGTCAAGTTCCCTAAAATCATTTTTCTAAGATCCACTCAATCAGATAACTGGATCAACTCACCGGAAAGTACAAGTCATTTCTACATTGTGAATTCATCAAACGTCATGTTTGCTAGAACAGACCCGAAGGAATCCTGAGCTCGAACATCGTAGCCATGTTCGTGAGCTGTGTTCCAGATGAACAGAATGAACTTCAGAGAGCGAACTTTGGAAGAGCATGCCCATGCAGACTGTTACACCTCCACTACAGTCTGTGTAAAAGTTTTCGAGTGATCTCGCTTCATTTCAATTGTGATTTTTCCAGCCCTTTAACCTGTCATCATTGCAACTTTGAACATCGCCGCCTACGATTTTTTTTCGATCGTCAATGTTGAGCAGTATTTCCAATCATTATCTGCCGATTTGAATACGTTCTATGGTCGATCCTGTTCTCAGGACACTTTCTGTAATATTTTTCATAAATTAAAAATCGCTAAATTTATTCCAAGAATCATCAACGAAGCGCGAAATAATTTTCAGTTTTGAAAAATGCAGATTGTACATAATTCTATTTTGAAGCTCTAAAACAAATGAAGTTGTACATGATACCGTTGCAGAATATGACCAAAAACAGTATAGAAAGTTCAGCTTGAATGCCCTTTGAGGAACCGAGGCACTCAATTACTTTTACTCAGTTAACCCATTAATCCAGAGCGTTCAAAAACCTCGAATTATCATTGGCTCGAATTGCATTCTATTTCAAGAAAACCATGGCCTTAATTTAGAGGACGCTCTGCATTAATGGATTAGTGATGGTAGAGCCACAACCACCCACTTCCTTGATTTGACTTCTCACTGAGCAGTTATTTTTGTGAAGTCTACAGGCGTTGCGCCGTTTTTGATTGTAGCGAAACACGTTTATTTCTTCGCTAGCATCGCCCTAATATTTCTCGTCTTTTCGTGTCTACTTCTAGAACTGGAACATGAATTTCCCATCAAATATCAGAGGACTTTCTCTGAAGTATCACACACGTTAAATTTTGTGAAAATTAGCTCTTTACCTACATAACAGACCAAAATTAAGAATTTTCTTTTCAATTTACGTAAGTTACTTTGCTTATAAAACTGAATGCGTAATTTGTGTCAGAAACTTCCATCCTGCATTCAAATTTCTGTTGCAAACATTTGGTTTGAGATGAAAATGGTAGAGCGTTAATTTTTTCATACATTGTGTTTCTTGAAAGCATTTGTTTTATAACTCTTCTTCTTAAGCCTCCTTTCTACTCATGGGCTGGCTCTTCATTTTCTACTAATGAATTTTAAATTGCTGTGACTGGAAGATTTACCGAAATCTTTTTTACAATGTTAGTACTACCTAGGGATTGAAATTCATGAAATTGGGTTACGTGATAATCTGATTTCCACAGCACGCCTTGCTTTGTTTAGACGCCTTGCTTTGAAATGGTCGCGGTTTTTAAATGAAAAATGCAGAAAGAAAAGCTATTTTGAAATTTCCCCCTTTAATTTTTACCAGGTAAGACACATAACTTACGTTTTGCCTAATAACAAGGTTAATTGCGACAACAAACTGCTACATGAGTTGAATTGAAAAATTACCGAGTGTTAAAACTTACTACGCGATTCAAATTAAAATGTTCTGATGGATTTCTCAAACAGTTTCTAGCGATACATTCGTAGTGTCAGTCGGTTGCTTGATCACAACACAGAACCGTAGCACATTGGACATTGAATACCTTCAATCGTGTAACTTACCTGCAATGACAATTACTCAGCTGAAAAGCCGATAACATTCTTCGAAACGTGTCAGAAACGTTTTTTCATTAACATTGGTCGAGTTCGACAATAGCATCATTCTAGTCATTGACGTTACTTCTCCTTTCGCCAACTAGAATTAAATCTTTTCTTTGGTGGAAGCTCAACATCGTATCTAAATTGCGTCAAAGATGACACATTTGGCTGAAGTATACGGTTTTTGGTCAGCGAGTTTCATTTTTTCGTATTAGCTGCCAATTACGCAGAGACCCGAGAAAATTTAGATTTAGAATTAAAAAAAATTACAATTATCTTAAGGTTCGTTGGAAAGTACCATTAGATGCCTAAGTTCCTCATACGGAAGACACAAATATTCAATTTATGGGAATATACACACCCAGGGAGAAGGTGTGAGGTCCGCTTTCCGTTTTTTAATAAGGTTTTTTGTTCGTGACCATATTTTTTGGTTACTGCGGTCATTTTTCAGTACTTGATAAATCAACTATTATCTTGTTCCACAAACTTCTTTCAATATCGCTCTGTGTCTATGCACAGGATAGGAAGGATACACGTTCTATCAAAGTCCTCCCTTCCCTAAATTCCTTACTATATGGTGCAAGTCTCGAAACTCTTTTAACACATTGGTTGCGATATGATCCACCTGTGGGTGGTGCTTAAGTTTTTTTTCAAAATCGAAACTATCCATTGACGAGTAAGTGGAAAAATTTTTAACAATGTTTTTAAATTAATCGTATTTTATATACCCAGTTAATGTTTGCTATTTACAAATTTTTTTACCAACTTTTGACTTTAAAGTTAAGTTGAAAATTAAACTTCAGTTTAACCCATCGCAGTGAATGTGTGAGGTACCTTTTAATTTAATCTCAGTTCTGCGGCGGTTTTAATAGAAAGCAGCCAGGTTGCTAAACCAGGCAACCAGGTATCGCGAGGAAAAAATAAGGGAAAAGATAGGCTTCCCTCGACGCTTTAGCATTTTTTGCGGTCTCCATTTGGGCTCACATTCTTTCCTTCGTATTTGTCAATAATGTGCATTTCTGACCATACAAATAAATTTAAGAAAGGTTTAATCAGCTCTCTAATAAAGGTGACTGAGGCGTTGTATACTCTTCAAATTCTCGATTCGCTGCGCTTTTGTTGAACGGCTATTTACAAATGAATAAATTTTGCTAGGATACAGTGCACAATTTATTTAATAGTTTTTCAGACTTTGAGTTTTCTACCATACTATTGTAATGTTAAAGGCATACTATGGACTTCTGAAATTTGTAAATATTGTCTCGGTACGCTATTATGCTTTGTAATATTTGTTCCAGTGCATCATTTTCTGAATAAAATTGCATGATTAGCCTCTTCAATATACTTTCGCGGAAAGCTGCACGTAGTATGATTTTGTCTCGTCGTCTGTTTTCTAATTCAAGATTTGTTGACTGTGGAATTATTCTCTTGCATGTGTGAATTTGTAGTGCGCATGTTTCTCATAGTTTTTCTCGCTTAAAAATTTCCTTCAATTACGTCGCTATAACGTGTCTCGTCCTTGGTAGAAAATTTGAACAGTTGTCATTATTTAGTCCGTGCTTGATGTTTTTTGATCACTCTTAAGCTTTATACGCTCCAACATGTGTTCCTTCTGCATGATGCTGATAGAAAAAATTAATTTAAGTAAAAAGTGAAATGCGGTGTCAACTGTATGAATCATTTTTGTGCATCCTAACCCCCTTGAATTTGCTTTTCTTTCAAATGCTTGTTGCCCGTTCCACTTAGGCTAAATAATTCATATCTAAGATGTTAATTTAAAAACGATTTGTGCAGTTTTTCCTTACTATAAATGTGCATATTATCGGACTTCACGGGCATAAGAAATAGTTAAAACTTACATTTAAGTAGTGAGTTGATTCTACACGTTTTTGATCACAAACCTCTGCATAACTGGAAAATTACTGACTGTTCAATGTAAAGAAACCAAGGAGAGTCGAAAAAAACAGAACGTTTTTGTGTATAATGTATACCATGAAATTATTCTAGCGCGCAAAACACAAATGACGAACATGTGATTTGGTCGTCTTGTAGAAGTAACAATAGGTAACTCATCAATTTGGAAAAAATATGCTCGTATATAAAGAGCAAGGTCTAAATTGATTGAGATTTTTATGATTTACTGCACTTGAGCTATGGAATACGGCGCACTTAGTATCAATTTGAAGAAAGCAAACTTGTATCTGGGTCAGAATAGTTTACTTTCTGCGAATATTACTGCATCTCATTCAAAAGAAGTTTAGTTTTGGCGATGAAAGATTGCGAAAAT
>JACJUY010005074.1:92026-108961 GCA_014220935.1 Platorchestia sp. MABIK
TCTATAACATTGTTTATCTAGAATTACAGTTTTGAATTTCTTCTGATGGTAAAACACTTCCGTGGCATGTTTCCATTAAACGGCTCATGAATTTCGAATGATGAAAACACGCGTTTTTTTTAGATTAGATTAGACCAAGTCACTTCTCAGCGCAGAAATCTTTCGACAGGCACAACTAGCGCCGCAGGAGTAACCACATTTTTATTTTCTTAGGTACCTGATTAGACCAAGTCCCTTCTCGGCGCAGAAGACTTTCGAGAGGCACAACTCGCGCCGTAAGAGTAACATTAGCTTAGCGGAAACGAGACGGCGCAGCAACACATTTACGAGGCCTCCTCCGCTGCACACCGCGCCCAAGAGCACTTCTTTGAGCCTTCCGGACAGCCCCCAGATATCTCCTGGTAAGTTTCTAACTACAACTAACTAACTGAAATTAACTTAATAACTTATACTAACTTTCGAACTAAACAGTGTGTACTTGCGCTCCTACAAGATCATTTTTAGCTTATGGCGACGCAGAGATGTGAAGTCAAATTTTGGTTAACGCAAGGAGAGTCGTTTTTCGCTAAAGTTTATGAACGTGAATTAGGTGACCCAGCGGTCAGGAATAAGTGAGCGTCTTTCAAGATGAGCAACTTTCTCACTGACTTTCACATTCCTAACAAGGTAGGGAAATTGTACTCTACCAAGTTCTTTTTTTTCAACTATATCTCTGGTTCTCGTTTTTTCATAATAATAATAAATTGAAAAATTCTGAAAATTAATTGAAAATCAACCTTGGTATAAGGTGTTGATTTCACAATCGAATTATTTAGTTTCAGAAGTGTTCGCATTCCCATATTTGCTTGCAGACTAAAATATATTTAAATTCATAGGTTACATTTGGCGGTAGCTCAAAACCACCATTCATTCGGCAACGATTTCTAAATGGGTACAAGATTTATTAAGGCTTTTGAACATGCTATTGTCTGCTGCAAGGAAATTGCTGATCGAGCCGGTCTGCGTACAAAAACAGCTTTGCGTAGAAGCGTTACATTGAAAACGATAATAGCTCAATTCAAGTATCAGATAAATACAGACTGTTCGTATCAGACGCGTTGTGAAGTGAATCGGACAAGGCATTGCAAGGACAAATTTGCAGCAGTTTCCAATGAGTTGTATTACAATTCAAAACATCGGCAACCTCTGCTGGAAAACTTATTTCCCGTGACGTAAACCAGAAATTATTCAAATGCAACGTGAAAGGCTCATATCACAGTTCTCAACAAACATCTTGTCAAGCGGACAGAAATGTTGGAAAAAATGTTCCATGCTGTTTACAACATTTAATGCGCTCGGTCACGAACATTTTTCCTGTTGAGTCGGTTATGAATTTACACGATCACTGAATTTCCGCAGCTTCTCACAAAACTGTCGTGAAAGGTTAAGATTGTATTTCGAGCGCTAAAAGAAGACCGTGGTTGCAGTCCTGGCTGTAGTTGCACCTAGTAGCGCATAGCCTCCAATAATCTTCTTTGATACGGAAGTTGAAACAAAGTTTTTCAGTCAATGATCTATGAAACTATAGTCTTGGATAGTAGAAACTGTCAGAGATCAACACGTAAAAGATTTCCGGCTTACACCTCTAACGTGTACTCTAAAAAATACAAAAATTCGTTAATGAATTTTCAAATCAAGAACTCTGGTCACTTCCAAACCCAGATTTCATTTTATTGGACTTTCATGTGTCCCTTGATTAAAGAAAGATCTCTTTTTTTTGTTTTGTTACGAGTACAAATGAGTCAGCTTTCAAGGAGACGGTGTTTACTTCAGAGAACCAGCTACCTAAGTAAAGACGTCGTACTATTTTCTTGAAATTCAAAAATCATGACATTGAAAACTATACGCACAATGAGAACTTAAGTATTCCACTTTGAAGGTTATTCGTTGAATTTGACTGTAAATTATATTCTGAATCCTATTATCAACTTTAGTTCAACAACCTCACCTAGTCTTCTATCAAGCTGAAAATTTTAATTCATATATCTTCATGGTTTGCCCAGTTGTCTCAAACGCAACCACTGCAATTTATCTGGAGATAATTTAATGCTAAAATGTTCCTAACTTGTATTCAGTTTGATTTCTATTTTCAATGCCTATTATTTTTAAAATACTGCCTGAAGTAGAAGAGATGAATTGGAGACAATCCAACTGAACCTTATTTTTGCTGATAATTGAAGCTACTTCTGATTATGTATTGTGGTGCCATGGCGGATTTGAGATATTGATGATATTATGAAGTAAACCATCAAAACGTAACCCGAGGTTAGTCTCTGGGGCATTTTGCCTCCCTAATTTTTCCAATTAAAAGCTTACGTTTTCAATATTTCTCTAGTCTATTTCATTGACCTAATATTTCTGACTTTATATTTCTCTTTGTCATTTCATTGTATAATTTCATATTAATACGAGTCAAGTACAAGTAATTCAAACCTATAGTTTTAATTGTCAACATACCACATACCAGCAATTAGCTTCATTCTGTGTACAAAAACATCAAACAATTGTGTAAAGAGGGAGTAACCCTCAGAGAACAAACGATTTTTGGTAACTCCATGCGACTAACGAGAGTGACGCTGAATTGCGTGCGATAAACGGTACAAAATGTAATTTCATTCAGTATTATTATTCTTCTTTACGTGTATGATGCCAATCATTTCGCCTACAAAACGTCAAACACTAGTTTCTCTATTTCTCATTTTCTCATTCAACTTGTGTTTGTTAGCCGCTTCGTAGAGCTTAATGTCTCTGTAATCGTGCTTTACCTACTCGTAACTACTTAGATGTAGAGCTTCCTAAATGGATTTGCTTTTTACCGTCGCACTCTGAGCTGCCTAAATGGTTTTGTAGGTTAGAGTCGTCTCTAAATGTCTTCCAGGGCGGGCTGTTCCAGAAGTGAATGCGGAAAACAATTGTGCAACTATATTCCTCACGATGTGCAAATCATTGTAGTGTTCTTGGAATTCATTTACTATGTACGAGCAAAGAGGAAACGATAAATGTGTAGTAAGTCTGGGAATCTTTCTCAGCACTAGTCATTCACTTTTTCTCTTAAAATAACAGAGTATTTGACTGGTATCACTGTCACTGTTTTGAAAATGGGAAACTCTGCACGTAAATGCTATATTGGGAATGACAAAAACGTGAATTTTTCTCATTAATTAAGTTATGTACCAGAGTATTTGACTAGTGCCTGTGCTATTGTGTTAACAATAAAAAACTCCGTTTACGGAAATGATATTTTTGGAACTACAAATACGTGTACATCCCATTTTGTATTGCTTCCTCGATTGGACATATACGGACAGCAAACAGATGGCTGAATTTCTATTTCTCAATAGTTTTCAGCAGTGTAAAATTGGCACTGCCAAAAAAAAGTCCGCTTTCGCGATACGAGAACTTGACTCAGTTGTGGAGTGCCAGTCTCACTTCCTGAGAGATCCTTCCTTTGCTTCATGAAGCAATTTAGTTTATTTCGTTTTTTTTTCAACATGTGTGCTTCTATTCCTGAAACCTACAATACAAGACTTCAGGAGCTTCTCAAGAATATCCTGTTTTATCACTGGTAAATTTTGTGAGAACCACTCGTTGGCTTATCTGACGTTACGTCGACTGCCTTTCGATTTTTGATCTTTTCATCTATCACGGTTGTTGACTCGTTAGAATTATTCGGCAAACTCCTTTTCAAATAAAATCACTTTCGTTCCTTTCATTTACTTTCATTTTCTGACAGATCTATTCTGTTTCCTCCCTCCTTTCGAAAACGAAAATTATAGTCCACGCGCTTAATGTTTGTTGATGAGAATTGAAATTCCTCTCCAATCACTCCCCACTAACGATATGACTTGTGTTGAAATTCAGCTAAGCTAACTGCTTAATATTTCATTCGTCTTCATTCCATGCAGCGAGAGGGCCCGGCCGAGTCATCCCTGTTTGTAAAATTGTTCAACTTATAGCTTAGAACCACGCTATTTTATGTGTATTATTTCTTCGGTAGGTTTTTTATCGAAATGTTCGCTTCGCCTGAAATTTTTGCACAAGTGAAAGCGTTTGCCTTCATTCTCTTGGAGACGAGCCAACTGAGCTTCATTTTTGCTTACATTTAACGCTACTTTAGATTCTGCATACAGTGCATTGTTGTGCCATCGTGGATTTAAGAATGAACCCATTTCCATCCTGTCAATGTGCCCTACGTTGCAGTTTTTATTTGCGTTCCAGTGAATTCCATTTTTGACCATGTTGTATAGAATATCGATTTTCAACAGCTACCAAAACGATTTGTGTAAACTGTTAGAAAATTTAATGTATTTAAGTGTTACAGGATTCAAGATTATAATGCCCAAACCTTTCCCTGCCCTCAGTACTTCCTAGTCACTTTGAATGTGTTTGCATCCCGAAACTATTTCTTAGCCAGCTCTGCCTCTGCTTGTTCGTTTCTTTTTTGCTGTTGCAAGAAGTCTAAATTTACCTCAGGCCATGAGGACTTCCCATGAGTTTGTATCACCACCAAGCTCACCCATTAGAAGATAGGCACAATTTAGGGTCGTTTTTGATGATCTGAATGACAGGATATTGGCTGCTATTCACAGCAAAATACTAGGAGGATAGCAAGAATATCTAATGAAATTCTTCTTTGAAAACATTTCGAACATAAATTTCGAATTTCTATCTTCGACCAGGATGATGAACCATGAACAATTTTGAATTGTTTTTCCATTGGACGATACAACTATTGTACCTCAGGACGATAAAACTATTGTATCTGAGAATTGGCGCTCCAAGGAGGAATATTCGAGATCCCGAGCAAAGGGCTGGTAGGCTTTCCTTTTGTAAAAATAGAACAGGTTTTTGTTTTGTAACAGGCCATCTTTTTTTCGGTTCTCTGCTGTTCTGTTCTTCAACACCTACTTCTTTCTTCTTCAACTTATGTCTTGTTTCATGAACTTCTATCTTTTTACCATAGATTCAACGTTCCCTAACTCCATACTAAATGGTACCTTCCTTTTTCCTCTCTGTGGAACGCGTTCGATGCGCTTAGGACGACTTAAACTTACGTTTAATGTATGACCTCACCTACACTCAGAACTAATGTAATTTGTATACATATTGTCAATGAATTGAATTATAGCTTTTTCAGATCGACTCTGAATGATATGCGCAGGTAAACTGGACAAAATAACTCGAGCTTCACCTTTGAAACGAGATATTGAACTGAAATTTCAGTGAAGTAGTATTCTGGTCGTTAGCAAATTTTATCGGAGCCAATTTAAATGAATTTCAAAATCGCTGTATAGCCACTGTAGTTTTTGCACCCTTGTGGCAGAGAATGAGTCCTAGAACAACTCACCGTCGCCTTATCTTAGTCTTAATTTAATGCTATTTTTTATTTCATTTTTTCAGATGTCAGACCTCTTCTTCATCCGACAATAAGTAATGAACTTTTTTGCTGCTTTGTTTTGTTGTGTTTTTTGATACTTTTACTACCACCTTTTGTTGGGCTATATTACTGTGGTATGACACTGACTTCGACTTCACATTTCAAACTGCAAAAATTACTCCGTTTTGATTTCAGTTCGTCAAGACCCATTGATGCAGGTTGACATCCAACAGTGCATTTCATTTAAAAAAAAACAGGAATACTGACGAAGTCCATGTCCTTTGAATATGCATTTAAACGAAAATATGTCGGGAATTTCGTTATGAATGGTCTAAACATCTGTTCTCCTGTTTCTTTGTTTGGATGTCTCTTTGTGATGTCCCTTGATGGAAAGGTTTATATGAAAGATCAACCATTCCTATAGCTTGGTAATAAAGAATACGACCAACTTTGTGCCAGGCGTTCATATTTTACCCAAGTCTCACCTGACGAAAAATAAGGATTGTTTTTCAAGTGCTAAGGCAGTCAGATAAAGTTTGTTCTTCTGCCTTTTGTAAATTGTTTAATTACAAAACAGTATGTGCTGTTTTTATTAGAATAAAACCGTGACATCGAGTAGTAAAAATTCGTCTTTTTTCAGTTGAATTTTGTTGCCGAACACACGATTAAAGTTACTTGCGTGAAACTTCGTGATGAAATGTCGATAAATTTCCATTAAAATGTGATAATTTTCAAACCTATACTTATCAAACGGTAAGCTAAGTAAAATTATACAGTACATTTTGTACATTGTACTTAGCGATGCTACATGCAATTTTGTCTTGGCGAGATGCACCGTATATAATTTGAGAGCGCTGTGCATAGTATGGTTTAAATTGTGTTATTCAGTTGGCATTTCATTGAAGATTGTTTAATAAAGTTTCTTCAGAACAGAATTTCAGTAATAAGAAGCAGGAGCGAAAGAAGTTTCATGAAATGGGACTAACAAAGTTTACGGTTTTTGACCGAAATCTAGATACACTTGTGGAAAGTTCCTTGTCCAACATTATTTAGGAATTCATACATTGGCTTCACATGAACTTTCTTTTGTCAAACATTTTAAATGAAATTGGAAAATTGAAATTCAAATTTAATTTTTATTCCGTAAGCAATTAGTGGATTACGATTTACAAGTGGTAGTCTCGGGATGAAATTGTGCTCATTAACCTAATTCTGGTTGGGTTGAACGAGAGGAGACTTTTTAAATCGACTTGCAATGTTGGTCACTACTAAGCACTCAAAACGATGCAAAGCAAACTTGAAATGTCATTATTTCCGTGAAAGCATGTTCTTGCGTTTTACACAATCGTTCTTGAAAACGAATATTACACATTTATTAGCAATAGAGTACAACGAGCAAATTTGAAAATGAATATTTGATCTAAGAAACGACGATTATTAGAAGTGCCTTTATCGGAAAATGCTAGGTACGATACCTAAGCGTTTTATACTTGCATTCGCTTTTTGCCCAAAGTGCAGGTTAAAACGTATTAACTGTAGACTTCTCACCAACGCAAAATTTGATGGAGATAACTCAGAGGCTTCTCTCTCCGATGGCAGTGACAGACATTGCATCATCAGAATGCTCTCCGTGACTTGACGTTTGCGTTAGATAAACAATGATACATTTTTTGAACAAAATATTTACCAAACAAGCACTCAATTGATCAATTTTACGAGGCAATGACATTGTTATTTACCGTTGAAAAGTACAATTTTGATCGCTCACGTCGTATTGCTGTTTTACGTGCTCTTAATTTGCGAACAATTCTTTCGCCGTCAATGCGGTACTCTCTGCCGTCTCTGTTTTGACACCATGACCGCGACGTGAGCCGCCGGTGTGTACTGAGGGAATTTTCAGAATGCTGAAAAAAACTCAATTTTCGTAAATACTTAATCAATCTAGATGGAAGCTCGATCCAGTCAATGTTGTCGATTTTTAAAATTGCTCACTACAGTCGACCTTGTATTTTAGTTGATTATTGAACTTCAATTTAAACCATCGCGGTCAACGTGATGGTTTAAATTGCTGGTTTAAATTGGAGAATACTGCTCATACTGACAGCACTCGAGCGTGCTTGAGCTATCTACTTGTGTTGTTTCCTACCATTTTATTTTTACATTAAATCGCATAAAAAGCCAAAACAATTGCATCTCAAATCTTTCCATCTTCCGTACCGCAGATAGCTGTTGTGGTTCCATTTATTTTTATCTCGCGTTCAATCGATTGTATGTGAACTATTCTCGTGTTCCCTATACATGAATTCTTCTGCATGAAATTTTTTTTAGTCGGTAATGTAATTCTGTGTTGTATTTCTTTATCATAAATTATCTCACGAGTTCCTTATTTCTGTGATACTTCTTCAATCGATAAATTTTTTTTACCTCTCATTATACGTATAACATCTCGAGCTTAATTAAGAGTTTCGAAAACGCGAACTATCATATTTTACCATTTTCAGTGGGAACTTTCGGATTAATTTTTCTCTTGTGACTGTTTGATTTTTACATTTGATTCAGTTTCGGCTTAATGAGGATGCAGCTTTCTAAGAGAAAGAAATAAATAGTTCGAGCTAAAAACAGAAACATTTTTCAGAAAGCGTCGAATTAGTGTATTTAGAATGACGATTTGAAACAACCATAAAATGTAGTTCACATATGTAGACCAGTGTTATCCGATAGCTTATTGCTCAGCTGATTTTTTATTAGACGGAACATATTGTGATGCTAAACCACCTGTGCAAAGCAATAGCTCAATCCAGGAATGTTAAAAGGGCATTTTCCTCGTCAAATTGGCAAATTTTGACTGTAACGAGAGCCTATTATGATAAGCCACTCATGCAGCCACACATCGCTCGCCACATTCAGCGAATTTTCTCAATATTGTGTGTGTCGATTTTCAACCGATTGAAAATTTGTTAATCGTGTGGTGCACACGGTTAGTTGTCCAGAAGACGAGAATAAATAAATTTGAAGGGCTTTTTGAGGAGAAGAAGTCTACCAGTTTTCTTGGCCCCTTCCTTTTTGATGGCATTTCCACTGCTAGGTCCATTGAGGAAGTTGTGGATTAAATTGTTTTCTCTGAGGATTCCTTTACCAGACACCAGACGTTCGTCTCCTGTTCAGAGAGTCATTCATATAACAAGACTGTGGAATTTACCACACAATCTCAGGAAAAACTTACCGCGTTTTATCGTTTCTGTGGCAGATTCTCACTGTATTCTGTGAGCGCTAAAATCGTTTGACTACTTCAATTTGCCTTGAAACATTTCCTCTGCGTTCATTGACGACATTTGATGCATTTTGAATTTTACTAGTCTCGGATGTTTACATAAATCCCTCAGAAATATTTCTTACATTTTTCTCAAAGCCGTCGATGACCGGATTATAACTTCTTTAAATTAAAATCTTTCAATTCCTTCAAATGAGGGCAATTTTAGAAATCTAAATTTCTGACGAACTGCTTGGTGCTTGTAAAAGATATTTTCTCATAACAACGTGATTGAAGCTTCAAGACTTCATTAACTTACGAGATCATCCCATGTCATTGTTGCAGAACATTTTCATTTACAATTTTTTTTCTCTATCCCATCATTGGCATTGCTCGTCTTTGATAAGTTCAAACGTCACCGTTGGTGATGAAGTTTGAAACATCAAATGTTAGTTTTTTAGATGCATTTTGCATGGACGTCTAGACTTGTGCGACGATAGCTACTTTGAGTTTAGTTGCGCTTAAATTAATTTTGAATTTTGCGACTCGTCAGATTTCCGCAGCACTATTGACCGAGGAATGTTACGATGCACGGAAATGTGTTCCACATGATGGATGTGAAATGGAACTAATGCTCATTATTTCGAGTATGTATTTACCTTCTTGTTATCTTCCTCAGAGATACATAGCTTCAAGTCTTCTTTATCTTGTGGAAAGTTACATCGTGTTCTCCCTGTGTTGAGGAGAGTATCATCATTGTATCGCTATGTTGTATAAAAATAATACCTCATTATTCCTGTAACGGAGAGTAATGTCATTTGATGCTCTTTTGATTTGACAAGTTTCACTAGTTATAAAATAATTGTGAAAAGTATTTATATCTAGTAATATCAATGAAATGAAATCTCGCTACCACCTTTTACAATTCCATGGTGTGTTCTCGTACTCAAGATCGTGTAGAAACAACACTGAGTTGGGAAAACGTGTTTTCGTGAATTCAAAATATCTTACCAAAAGAAAATGAAAATTTAAGGTATCACTTAATTGCGATAGGTTGCTAGAAGCTCTAAATTCGGTAAATTCGAAAAGTAAAGTGAGAAAGCCAATATTTGTAAATGTAGGTTTATAAAATTTCTCGATACATCGAATGACCAATTGAGGTGGCGTTCAACCGCCGCAAACATTGTACGCCTTTAGCAGAACAATCAGTCACTAACTCTTTGGTAATCTGATGCAACACCCCCACATCACCACTCCAACGGTTATAATTCGACGAAAAAATTAAGCTTCAGGTCTAGATTCCCGTACACAACACATGGTTCCAAATATCTCAATGGTGGGAGAAGACGTAAACAAATGCTAGCAGTCGATTCTACTTCATGTCAGGCAAATGGAGTCGTGGAAATTAAGTGAGCGTCTTTTAAACCTATAATTAATGTAAATTTCTCTTATGCATAAGAGTTTTATTGTGGTTTTGAAAATGCCGGATTTGACGCTTGCTTTCTTGCTTGAATATCTAAAAGCATAACAGAAGAATCAGCAAAACTTCGCAGCTGAAGTTGCTATAATGAGTTATTGGGAGCAATGTGTCGTCCCGTCAGCTGAGGATTGAGATCTAAAGGGTCCATGATGTTCGTGTGGGCTTATGAGGGTTTGTGTTGTGCGGATAATCTGACTTGTGTTGTTTTGTTCGTGATGAGACAGTCGAAGTATTGCTTTAAAAAATTCGTTCTTACTTATGATGTAACCTAAGTGTTTAAAGAGGAAATAAAGTTCCCTGTGAGGTCATTGATTAACGTTTTGTACACGCTATGCTGCACTTGCAAATTTTCTTCTCCATGCTCTCCCAGTTTCGTTACATACTCGGTCATTTGCAATTTTTACGAGTTATTTTACCAGATGTGGTGCGTGGATGATTTATGAATCTAGCGAAGTTATGAGACTTTCCGCTTATTTTCTAGTTTCCACAGCTCGTGAAGTTAAGATTGATTGCCCAAACATTTGAGTGCCATGAAATTTTCTTGTTTACTTCGTTAGGTACTCCATTTCGTTTGATCCTATAGTTAAAATAAAACAAGGCTTAAAGAATATCTTTTTTCAATGTGCAATTTCAAACGCCGTAAAGATTTGTTCATCGCCACCGAAAGAAATTGAAAACCGACGTTCATTTCAGGATACCTTCGAGGTCGATCCAACTCGCTGCGCGTCGACGACATCCTCATGAGGAGATCGAACAGTTTGCGGTTTGGCCTGGAAGCAACCAGAAGAATCAACAGCTTTGAAGAGCTCGGAGTGTCGCCCAACAGCGGAGTCTGTGCGGGGGGACCCATCGGCAACAGCGAGCGAAGGAGCTCCATCAAAATTCCGGCGAACGGATCTATTGGTTTAGAGGTGAGACATCACGCAAATTCGAACCTCAGTTGCACGTTTTCGATCTAATAATTATTTTTTTCTTATTTAATTTACTAATTACTCGTTTCTAATTATATGGCCTAATTACACGTTTCCAATCTTTTAGGCTAATTACACTTTACCATTCATTGACTAATTAGACGTTCCAATCGTGTTGCCTAATTACATTTTTCCAATCTTGTTGGCAAATTATAAGTTTCCCATTTACAGTTGACCTTCCGGTGGTCCCAGAGGGAATTTTTAAGTGCGTTTGATTAACCAAGCCCAAATGAAAGCACAGAGCAATCAATCTTTTGCCCATTTCAGTGTTGAATACTGAAATTGACATCAATTTGATTTGTGTATTGAACTTCCGTTAAACCAGCGCCAGTGGATGTTCATTTCATTTAGTTTAAACAAATGATTTGGAATTGCGCTTGAACATGAATTAACTTCCAGTCCTTTTAAACCAGAAGTTTTTCCAAGTTTTGAAAGTAGTACAACAGGATTACGAGCAATTTTTAGGCTAGAGAGATGAAAGTGTTTCAAAAATTATGTTCCCTGATCGAGGCTAAAGTTGTCAATAGGAAAAGTGATGGTCTCTAGTCTCTACATACATTCAAATCGTGTTATGGTCATTTGTGTTCTGAAATGCTGTTCTAACTCCTCGTATTTCAAATGGGTGATGAACATGTTTGCTTAAAGCTTTGTCGGGAATCAAAATTATCATCAATCTGACGCTCGGTTCAGAGGTGGAATATCAGTACACTGATGTATATTGATCATCATTGCATTCCAAATTTTGCCACTCATCATATAGTTACATAAGAGCGGTCTCTGACTTTTTTATCCATGAAGAACAGAAATACTTCCTGAAGGAAACGAACAGAGTTAAAAGAATATGAAGAAGAAGAAGACTCGTACGCCAATATTAACCTCATTCAAGAATTCGGAGTGGAGTAGAATAGGTAATACTTATTTTGAAAATGATATCTTACGCGGAAATATGTAGCTTTTTCTTGATTCATTTTTCATTTGCTTCATTTCTCTTTTTTACTTATTAGTTCCCTGACGGGCCATAGAATAGACAATAAGTTTACGATAGTTAGGCTTGTTCATCTCGTGTTATGAAGAATGGCACATCAGAGATGACGCTGTCAGGTTACCTCGGCTGTAGATAGGCCTCCGGGGCTTCTATCTTTCGTGCCCAAATGTTTTCAGGTTTCTTGCCTTCGCTGCTATCCATTCAAGGTAAAAGTAAATGAACAATTTACCCAATACGCTGGAAACGTGTTAATCGTATTTATTTGTAAAGTACTTCACTTTTTTACCGAGCATTTTACATTATCAGGTTACACCTCCAGAGGAGTCTGGGTCGGACGCTTCAGTCCCGTCTATCCAATTGCAAGGCACGATCGTTTGACAGCACCCGAGCTGCTCTCCCAAGGCCCCCTCGCAGAGGGTCTGGTTCAGAGCTGGGGGAGCGCAGTCTTTGCCCGTGCCCAACAATGTAGCTACTCAACTCCACTCGCCTACGCTACCCACCATTCAGGTGCCTGGCTCAGATTACGACGCCCGTTCTCCAGACACGCCCTTCGCGCCTCACCCTCTGCGGCCCATGTCTCCAAGGTCCCCTCTGATGCAAAAAAGGTTTGGTCCGCATCTTGACTCGCAATATCCCATGGAAGCAAAATCAACTTTAGATTTAAGAGAACGATTCCGATCTGAAATCAGGAGTCGGTCGAATTCCTTGACTGGTATTCGGAATGTCCATAATAATTCCCTCTTAGGCCCTGGACATTTGAGAGGTGCTAGGATTAATTCCTTTAGTTCGCTAAATTCTGGTCCCAAAGTACCGCGAAGAAGCAGACTTTATCGCATATAAATACGTGAGAAACTATGCCTTTGAGGTGTTCCTACAATACATTGTAATTATCATCGCAGGTTGAACAACGTTCGTCTGCTTGAAGTATATAGCTAGTTTACAATTACCATGTTTAATATATATATTACGATGCACATTGGAATGCATAATTTAATTACTTAAATTAAAGTATTGTGCAGCGAATTTTTATTTCCCCTGAGTAGAAATAATTTGCTTTATGATTATCCCGTGTAATACTTGTTTTCAGAACATTCGTCATGATTATTAACAGTTAATCTCACGTCTTTTTTCCAAGCTGTTTCTTGGAATTTTTTCTTAGGTCGTAGTTGTTGAAAAATGCTGTGAATATAAAGTGAAATTGTTTGACAAATAGCATCACAATATATAAGATTTTTAACCTTATGCATACGCTGGAATGTTCTCTAAATTTGTTACTACGAATTACTGGCAACTGCACGCAGATATGAATTATTGTTATTGTTTGAGGTCGCTTTTCTACCGAGGTCAGATATGAATAAGAGAATAGGTTGCGCTGTGCCAGAAGAGCGAAGTTTTTTTTAGTTATATTAGGTAGAGAAATCATAACCTTCTGAATAAACCCTATAACGACCCCCGTCTCAGTTGTGGCTCTGACTTTTCATCATGTGTTTTTTTAACATGTTAATATCGGTGGGTTAAATTGAAATAAAATAATCATCCCCAATTGAATTTACTTTCAGTGCCTTATTTCCAAATGGACGAGAAAGTAATTAAAAACGCCCTCATATTGTTTTCACTGTTCAAATAAAGAAGTGCTTTATCATCATCGGTGGGTCATCAACGTTTTGGAAATTTTCTTAGTGACCACCGGTTTGTCACCATGCGGACACCTTGTTAACAAGTACAGTCATACCTCACCTTACGAAATTAAATCTTTCCAGAAATGGTTTCGTAACATGATTTTTTCGCAAGTAGAGTTGTATTTTACATGTAAAAGGCCTGGATCGTTTTAAAGCCCTCAATACTACCCCCTAATCTCTTTAAAATTATTAAAGTGTACAATTTTTTGTGATATAAGTATTAAAAGTGAAAGAAAATTATTTATTAAACCATTGAAATAAGTAAGACACGCAAATCATTTACCATTAGGGTTGGGCAACTATATCCAAGATACGTAAGGGCGACTGCGTAGTGAAGTGAAGTTCGTGGTGGGTGAGGGAGAAGGATCCGGCTGCGAGCATTTTTTAAATTTTTTTTAGATTTTGCGTTTCGTAACTTGAATTTTCTTTCGTATTCAGACACAAAAAATTACACGTAAAGGCGTTTCGTAACTTGGATTATTGAATTTTTTTATATTGTGTTTCGTAACCTAAATTTTTTTTCGTTTTCAGCCACAAAAATGATACGTATAGGCGTTTCGTAACTTGGATTATTCGTTAGTTGGGTCTTTCGTAAGTTGAGGTATGACTGTATCAGTAATGCATGACGTTCATTTCCAATTAATTGGGTAATTTAACCTAATGTTAATTTTTTTTAGAAGCGCCATTGAATGGTATGTGTTCACATTAATCTTTAAGTGTCACAAAAGTCTGATCGACCATCAATTGTTTTGGGTCGTTTCCTGAATACGTTGAATAGATTTTTTCAATTTGAATTTAATAGCGGATATGCATAGAATAATGTTCAATTTAAGAAAAATCAATTTCCTAAATTTAGCACAGAATGTTGAACGATTTGGAAGATAGGAAAGCATTAAGATTCGCAAGGTTCACGAATTTTTCATAAGCGAGCTATTTAGCAATTATTTCTGCTTAAGTCCATTCTGCACTTACACCATATCAATATTTTCTATGATATCGTATTATTTTATGACATAGAGATCACTATTTAGCATTCGTTTTCTTCGCGTGCTTTTCATATCATGCTTTCGTAGAACAAGCCTTCCGAAACACTGAAACTTTTAGCCGTTCACTCTGATTGATGGGTCTTGTACAATATCTTCATGCTTCCCATCGCTAAATTCTCTTGTAAATGTCCATTTTTACTTACGAACTCGGTCCGATTACGGTTTCTTTTAGGCTTTTTTTTGCCACTGAGCAACCATACAGAAAACAGGAACTTACCGCCCTGGTTACTCCCGCTCATAGTAAACCGAAAACAATGTGTTGAATAATTTTGAAATTATTACAAGATAAGCATGAATTGGCTTTTCGATAATTTAATATAACTTTAGATTCTCGATGCATTAAAAATAATCGGTGTGTAAGTTTGCGTGTATATCCAGCTACTCTACAAGATAGTCATACAAATAATTTCATTTTTGTTAAAACCTTTTAACTGTTAAGCGAGGAGTAATACAATTGAGCGCCATCAGCCCTTATTGCAGTGTCGAGTGATAGAGCTAGTCATAGGAATAGCAACCAGCTAGATGAATGTTCGAGAGGATACATAGTGTTTTCTTGAAGTACACTCTAAGAATATTATGCCGAAACTAGAGCACAGTTGGTATTAGTCGACCCTTCATATATGGACTATTTTGTGCGAGATGAAATAACTGATTTATTTTGTCCGTTGAAATCCTAAAGTTTTGAGGGTGACGGAATACAAGTAGTATCGTAAGGCATATCTGGTGAGATGTATGTCCCTTGCTCATGTTCCTGTGAATAAAAAAAAGCGAGTTTTTCAAGTGTAATTTGCTCGTTTTCGGGCTCTGCTGTCATGTTTATTTTAAAATCGCAATATTTCAATGCAGTGTGTTTTCAGTGCATAGCAATTACCTTTCGAATGATTCATTAAGTATTCTTGAGACATGACAACGTCCTGGGAATGCGACTTCTTATTTATTAATGCGGCTTTTAAGTCACGTTAATAAAAAGGTATAAGACTTCTCAGTTAATAATAATAATGGACAGAGCAGGGCGTCTATATGATCTTCAGTAGGCTCGAGCCAGTGCTTACATGTTCTTAATTAAACTGACATCAACTAGCAGGTGTACACCCTGCAGAGATCTGAACGAGCGCTCTAGTAGCTCATTTTTTAGTGCGCAACGCTGCATAATATTTTAGGCCGTACGTTACTGCGACGTGAAGATTTTCGTGCACGTACCTTCGTGCCGAGTTGTGTACTTAGATCGACCATAAGCTATTTTATTCGTTCCGCTATTATTTTGCGCCCTCTGTGGAATGGTCAGGGGTTATTATTATGATAGCAAAGATAATTTTGGTTTGTTGTCGAGTCGTTGTCAAGCATCTTGACACTTTTGACTGCCTATTGATCGATGATTGTCTGTGATGTTGCTGTAAATAGATCGGAGGAGAAACGCTGAGAATTGCATATTGTATTTTAAGGTAATCTGCCTCAACTCTCACTGATGCCATCACCTTTTCTAAAATGTCGGCCTGTTTTCATGCATTCATGTTTAGTATTTTTTATTCATGTATTGAAACCCCTATAAACCTAATCGTTTTTTCTTACATTTGATAGATCTCACTTATCACAAATTCTATATTATCTTTCTAGCAATGGCGAAGCCGCTCTTTTATTGAACTCGCAAATCACTTTAAATGTAATCCGAAAGACACCTTTCGTCAGCTTTACAATTGAGTTCAAATTTAAATCATTGCTTATGACCCTTTATTCACAGCACTTCTGAGTTCAGAGATGTTTTCGAGAAGTTGGTGTCATCAGGGACTGTCCAGTAAAAAATTCCGACCATTGTCGAAACCCTGAATTCTTCTCTCAAACACTAAGCTGAAAATAAGAGCTTCACTGTAACGTAGCTGTACGAATCCTGTCTAGACGATATTGAGTAAGAACAATACTAGCTTACTATTGCTTGTACTCTTTCTATCTCAGCGAGTCTGTTGGATATTATTAGACTTGATAGTTTTGGACTTCTCTACTATTTTGATAGTGTATGTAGTTACGTAGAGATGATACACATAAGTATATATGCCTGAATTTTCAACCCTGCATGATATGCAACTGTGATTGAGAAGGAAATTACCTTGTCT
>JACJUY010005075.1:2822-51663 GCA_014220935.1 Platorchestia sp. MABIK
AAAAAAAAATTGGGATATTGTATTCTCATATAAAAAATAATTTAAAACAATAACTGAAGTACTTTTGTTTTTAATTGACCTTTCAAATAAGTAAGTTTCTCTGGCGCACCCTGTATAAACAATAGTTTAGAAAGGTTAATGATTTATTTAAAACCCACAAATATTTATTAGAAAAAATAAATAGGAACATGTATAATAAATACGTGAACACAAGTTTACAACACATTTCAAGATATACATTAATTAATACTTCATTGCATCGCCGTTATTATTAATTATGGCTTCGAAAAGTTCAGAGTAGTTCACTAGCAGCCTTTTACAAGTTTCGGGTGTATTATTATTCCTTTCTTCAACATAAATTTCTTTTAATTCAGTGCTGTTATTAGGACCTCTCTTCTGAATCTTCAATTTCAATTCTCTCCATTCATGTCCAAGGACTGACTTGGCCATTCTAAAATGACAATCTTCCTCTTCCTCACCATTCGTTGTCGTTGTCTTGTTGGAAGGTCCATTCCCGTTTTAATTTTAACAAACCAGCTTAAAGTAGGAATTGCTCTTCTAATATTTCTTGATATTTCCTGCCATTCACGGTTCCTTCAATGATGAGAAGTTTACCTACCCCTGATGAGCTGAAACACCCCTACACCATGATTGAGCCACCTTCAAACTTAACAGTCGGTATGGTGCACTTTGGTTAATACTCCTCGTTTTGTTGCCTCCAAACATGATTTATGCTGTTTCTCCCAAATAGCTTGATTTTGGTTTCATGTGACCCCAGTACTGTGTTCCAAAATGCTGATGGCTTGCTCAAATGGTCGTTGGCATACTCCTGGCCTTGATGTGACGTTTCAGAAGTGTCCTACGAGGGGTGCAGGAGCAAAGACCTTCAAAACGTAGTGCCCTGCTGATCGTGTGTTTGTTGGCTTCGATTCCAGATGCCTTGAGATCGTTCTTCAGTTCTTCACGAGTAGTTTGAGGCCTCTACTGTTCGGACCAATTTTTGAGCAGCACGGTCGTTAATCTTCCGTGGACGGCTAGTTCGAGGCTTGCTAAGAGTCATACCACGGCATTTCCACTTACATATGTATTATGGTTACAGCCGAGTCTATAGAAACACACAGATGTGCACATATCTTCCGATATACAAAACCTTCATTATGGAGCCCCACAATACGACCACGAAGGTTTTGGCTGATATTCTTTTTCTTACCCATGCTTACGACCTTTCAGAACGAGAGCTGCTGTACCAATGAAATGTTACTGGAGATGAATGTAAACTAAAGTTCGGTTGCCAAACAAGAGAATTTTTTGGAGCATTCTGTAATAATTCTACCATATTTTTATGTATAACATCGAGAAAAAAGTCGGGTTTTGTAAATTTTTAATCAAGTATTGATGAAACATGTTCCTATATATTTTTTCTAATAAACATTTACGGGATTTAGATATATTATTTACTTTTTTGCACTATTGTTTGTACATAGTCTAATTTTCGTAATTGTAAGTGATTTATAAAGCTGGAATCTTGCGATGTTATCAACGTGTTGTTTTATTTCGCCCCCTCTGTATGTCACTCTCCTTTTGCGTCATTTTATCTTTTGTTATTCTAATTTGATCTTTATAGCCTTTTTTACCTTGTGAAGCATTATTTAGCTCTCTTTTGCTAATTTTTTTTCTGTTGTCGCTCTAATATGATCTTGATTACCTCATTTTGCCTTCTGTCACGTTATTTTCCTCTTTATTTCCTTTCCTTACCTTTTACTAACCTCTTTTACGCCTCTCACATTAACTTCTCTTGCATCACTTTTTTGCGTTCTATCCTTTTTTTGCGTAGTTCTGCTGCCGTTTACTTTCTAAAATTCTTTTGAAATTGATTGCTCCAGCTAGGTTGCATGGTGCACAGCGAGCGTGCTGGTCGATCACACGCTCCTGTGCTAGTACGCCTGACAACTCGCTCCTGTGCTAGTACACCTGACAACTCGCTCCTGTGCTAGTACGGCTGACAACTCGCTCCTGTGCTAGTACACCTGACAACTCGCTCCTGTGCTAGTACACCTGACAACTTGCTCCTGTGCTAGTACATCTGACAACTCACTTCTGTGCTAGTTCATCTGACAACTCGCTTCTGTGCTAGTACATCTGACAAATCGCTCCTGTGCTTGTATACCTGACAACTCGCTCCTGTGCTAGTACACCTGACAAATCGCTCCTGTGCTAGTACATCTGACAATTCGCTCCTGTGCTAGTACGCCTGACAACTCACTCCTGTGCTAGTACACCTGACAACTCGCTCCTGTGCTGCTAGTACGGCTGACCACGTTCACCTGTGCATATTTACATCCCAGATTTCCCAGGAAACGTGGAGCAGGTTTTCCAATCGCCTCCCTCCCGTCAAGTCGTGACCGAGCATCAGCCATGTTAGGAACTCCTGGCTTGATTTGCGTCAAATTTCGAATGCAAGTTGTTTGATGATGCCTGCGGCCGCGGCACCTTCTTGCATCTTCGTCTCGTTGACTAATTTTGTTCCTGGTTGAGTCATGCTCACTACTCGCTCATAGACTCGTCAGCGGCAGTTTTCTCAAACGAAAAACTCGTTTTGACTTATAATGCGAGTTTTTCATGATGACTTTAATATTTTATTGGTGGTTTGTCTTTGGGAAATTACTAGTTAGGCTTTAGCGTTTTGAAGATCTCCCAAGAAAGTGCATGTAATGGATGGCTGTCGCTGAGGAACGATTGTGCTATGCTGAGATCAACAGCCAAACATTGACCAAATGAGACTTTTCGCCATTACGCTGCTGTTAATGGCTTAAATACGCTGTCTGACAGAGCTAAAGTGAGGGGCAAAATAATATGACTCGCACATAGGGGCGAACTTTCAATTTGCAGTCAGCGTGGATTATAAAATTTTTCACAATAGGTGTATAATGGAGTGTTATTGTAAGGGGAACATTCGAATTTATATAATTTTCAACTGGAAACCTGATTAGCAACGAATTCAACTTTTGTGAGGGGAAAACTGCTGCCCTTTTGTAGCATCTATTACTTCAACTTTTATCATGTTTCATGGACTTTTTTCAATATTGGTGTTTCTTAGCGTAGGGTATGACATACCTTTATGTGCATGGATTACCCGTTCCCCAAATCCTATACATGCCAAATTGGGCTTCCCTCTTTCGTTTTTGGAAAATACATTTAGTGTGTTTTAGCGAGAATTAAATTAATTTATAATCTAATACAAGAAAAGCTTAGAACACATTAAAAAATAATGATTTATATGTAGTGGCATAGGCTTTGTGGACAACTTCTATTTCTTGGCGAATTGAATAGTTGCCAGTTGTTTGCAGGTCCCAAACGATATTTTTTTTCACTACCCCCTGCAGATTTCCTCCAGATGAATATCTTAGTGCATCTGCTTTGAAACTTTAGTTTCCCCTTACATTTTACTCCTATTGGTAACATGGAATTAGCTTGCCCACTCTAAAGGAGATATGTTTTTCTCGTGAAGTCATGCTTTTGTTTCCCCCAGGGGGATACAACTATCATATGTATGGGAATTTTTCTCCCAGGGGGTTATGTGAGGTCCTGAGCTAAAAGTTAGGTAGGCTTTCTATTTTTGGAATGAAATGATTTTTGTTATGTTTAGGACCATATTTTTTCGGTTCACTGCTGTCTTGTTTTTCTGCACCTACTATTTCGTCATCAATTTTATTTTTTCTTGTTTCATGAACTTCTTTCTCAACTTACTGTTTCTATTCACTTTATACATAGATTCCGTGTTCCCTTATTTCTTTATTTAATGATGCTTTCTTCCTTTTTCTCTTTGGAACGTCTTTGTTTCGGTTAAGGAATCTTAAACTAAATCTAATCGCATTCGATCAAATCCATGCTTTTGTTGTATTTTCTCTATGTTCAAGATCATTGTTTTGTCGGGAGGTCCGGCCACGTTTCCTTTCAGGGAGCGAACAAAAGCCAGAAGGTGTTGATCCAATATATCTCCATATTTTTTCCTTCTATGCGTCCTTAATTTACTCGGAGCTGGCCGGCATCTGACAAGTAGAAACAACCCCACGCCATGATAGAACCGACCAAACTTTAACAGTAGGAATATCGCTCCTATAGGAAGCTCACACATTTTTTAGTAACACGTAGGCAGTGTTAAAGTGTTCAAACAGTTCAGATTTAGCTTTATCCCACCGTAGAACAGTATCCGTAAGCGATGGTGACTTGTCTAAACGCCCATTGGCATACTTCAATCGGTCTTGAACATGACGCTTCTGGAGAAAGGAGTCTTCTTGTTAGAGGGTTAATACTTTGACCACGACGTGAACCGCCGGTGTACATGGAGAGGGTTTTCGTGATGCTACTGACAGTCCAGTGATCATAAACTCAATTGTCATCAATTCTTAATCAAACCTAATGAAGACACGATCCAGTTAATATCTGTAATTTTGAAAATTGCTTTCTACAATTGACTTCAGATTTCAGTTGAATATTGTATTTCAGTTTAATCCATCTCGGCCAACGTGTAAAGGGAGATCCTCTCATCGGCGTGTCTTGCTGTGTGCTTGTTTATGCGTGTATCCTGGATAATTTCCATTTATTTTTCAAGTCACCGAGAGTTAACTCCGATCTCAGGTTCATAAGTCAGAACTAACTGCCAAAAGAGGGTTCAATGATCTTTCATTTTAGGCTTGCTGATTGTCGCCTGTAGACCATTTACGCATTGTAGCGGCAATCGAACTTACAGGAACTTTTTTGCAAGAGTTTTTCTGTACTCAAAGCCTTTCTTATGAAGTTCCACGATGTGCAGACTGAGAGCTTGACTAATATATTTTTCTCTAACAATAGTGAAGACGATTCCTTTCCGCTGAAAGGGATGCAACTTTTGCAACTATGATAATTGACGCTCCCAGGGTAAAAATGTGTGGTCGCAAGTTGAAAGTTGGGTTGGCCTTTTATTTGTAGAAATAAAATGTGATTTCGTTTTGTTAGAGGATCAGGTTTTTTTAGATCACTTCTGTCCCGTATTACAGCACCTCTAACTTTCTTCTTCAACTTTTATCATGTGTACTAACCATCAACTTTTATCCAGTTTTCTTCTATGCGTAGGGGATCCTGTGTGGAAACACACTTTGTGCATAAATTCCGTGTTCTCCCAACTCCATACTAAATGGTGCTGTCATACTTCTTCTTGCTCAACATCTTTCCTGTGTTAAAGGGAGGCTGAAAATAACTTAAAACAATCAATCAGATGTTACCAATGAAAGAGGTGATGTCAGAATACAAAGTCGTTGCTAAAGTGCGTCAACGAAAGTGCCCACGGCCATTTTAGAATAAATCGAAACAGAAAACAATCTCTGAATCATTTCAACACAAAGAAAAACACATGTGTATGTTTCTAGTAATTTATTGTATGAAAATGTGTAACGTGTTTTGCAGTTTACCTATCATAGATGTTTCATTTGTTACTAACAATTTTTTTGTCTGAAAATTTTGTACTTTGATTGTTACGAATAAAATTAAATTATGTATCTGTGGTAGAAATTTGGGCAATTCAAGCAGACTAAATATTTAAAAAATACAGTTTTCACCTACGTTCATGCATTATTTTGTCCTAAAGTCATGCATCGGAGGATCGTTTTGCAACTATTCTCTAGTATTACAGCGTCTTCAAATTCAAGTCAACACCGAGCAGTTTGTTCGTCCAGGTGCCTGGACCGAGTCCCGCTGATGTGGTGGGATGTGCTTCCTTGGCTGCTGAAGACGCTCGAGGCTCCAATATCCAGGACTGACAAGTACTACGCAGCCCTAGTCTTTGTCGCACTCGGACATTCAATGGGTAAATAATACACTCGCAGAGCTACAGTTTGCATCAAACACACTGGGCTCTCATAGGGGTTTTTGTACTTAGATACACTGTTATGAAGATTCTAACGTGGGATATCGTAGCTTCCTAAACGGAACACTTTTAATGAGATGGCTCTTTGTTCTATTCCCCATATCAGAGTGAAACTTTTTTTCAAAGCAGGCATCTCTTCTGGTGATAGTAGAAAACGGAGAACTCGGTTAAGTGAGGTCGAATTAGAGCCATTCTATTCATTGAGCCAGCGCTTTTATTCTCCAAGTCAACAGAATAACAACTATTTTAATTGCAAACGTGGTTGTAAATTAGATAAATCGAAAATGTTTCAATGTTCTGTCATGTTCAGTTTCTTTTATATTTTAACATAACCTTCCGAGAGTAAATTGTGATCTCGTATGACTGTGATTCCGTAGCTTGGATGAGTGAAGCACTCTTACAATTCCAGCGAATTAGCAATAATTCTCACTAGACATGATAGCCACTCGTTAGAAACCATCAGAAAATTTTTAATGATTCCTAAGTGACGATAGTTAAGTTGAAATTTAGAGAGTGTAGCAATTGTTCAGGGATTGATTTAAGGTAAAATTACCTGTATATATATATATTAATCTAATATACATCAAATAATGTTTTTATCATTTGTGTGTCTATAAATGTTCGTTGTAGTACCTACAGTGTGTTTGGCTCTTGCAGTTTTTATTCATTTCCCATGTGTTGTTTTTTCACTTGTTTCTTTCTCAAGAGATCAGTGTGGACCACAGATTAATGAGCAAATTCTCGTGGAAATTACGGCGTATGTCTTCGTCACCAGGTTGAAAACTCGTGAAATTTACAAAACCTTCTTCACAGATTGCTTCAGCGATTATTCAGCAATCTTCTGTTTAAATTGTTTTTAATACTCAAACGTAGATCACAAACTCTTTTCGCATTGATACTGTGTATAAATAACGTTATATAGATATTAGGTTGAAATCTCGTAGGATGTGTGTCCCAGGGGTAAAATGCTCTATTATACCACTGAATCAGATTCATCACTTGTTACGAGGATCTTTTGCAGTCATGTTCGTCAGTAAGCGCTGGGAACTTAGTAATCCAAACAGGCTTCCCCACATGCTCATAGCGGAATTAGTGGTGCTTGTTGCCAGAGTCTGTTGTGGGTTTAGTTGTTGGATATTTTACTCTGCCTGTCCGTTCCTCTATGCCTTTTGTACAGAACTTTTTGCAGTAAAGTTTTAGAGATGAGCTTTTTGTTTCTTTTGTTCTTCTCACCTATACGGGCACAACGAGTTGTGCCAGTCGAGGTTTGAAGTCGGCATTTGTCTGCCTCCAAATCGACTAAAATTTTATTGCACAACTGCTCAAAGACCTCATTTCTTAACCAAAGTGAGTTGGTTTAATGCATAAACTCATAAATCAACAATTTCATGTTATATGATTGTTAAAAATTTGATGTCAGTTTTTATCTACAAAATATTTCTGCGGTCAAATGTGAACCGTCATTGTTAATAATTAAGACTGTTTCGAACACGCTGCTTTTCTCGTAAAAAACCAGTCATCTCCCCGTAAAATTTTATTGCCCAAAGACGTAGCTTTCCCATGGCTGCAACTGAAAATGCATCGTGGAGCCGAGTCCAGTTTTGAATCCTAATCGGAAAGCAGTTCGGTTACATAAAACAAAAGTGATACTAAAAATACTTTGAATAGCATCTTCTTGACGTTGAAGAGGCGTAGCTTAACTCGTTGAAGAAAGGCTTAGCGAGCCGCAAATCTCGTTTTCCATCCTACAGGGTATTTTCCATATTAAAACGTGAAGCTGGTTTTCAAGCCTCTTGGGTGTATTAAAAGAAAGGGAAGACAAAGTTAGCTTTGGTTGGTTCATATCGTAACTCTTTGAAGAAATGCATGGAAAGAAAGAAGCTAATTTTTGTTCTTGCTGGGCGCTTCCTTATGGCTCATATTCAAGCCTGCTGATTTTATTCAATCAGTAAAAGGACAAAATTAACTTCAGGACACTCACTATGAATTTGTTACGAATTTTGTTATTTCTCCGAACCTTTTTTGCTCAATTCAGTTCGGCTACGATTAGAGTAAGCGCAAAGTAGAGTATGCTAATTTTCAATGGTCAAATTTTCGAAGAGTTATAGAGATTTTGTGAACAATATTTCTTCAATCCATAATTTGGGTGGTCGTTGCTACATCTACACGGCCTAACATAAATCACTAAGATCCTGCTAAGCCTTTACTTTGCTGGAATGAAACTCGTATTTACTCGAATTTTTGCTCGAAAACTATCGCTTAGTTTCTTTTACGTATTTTCATCTTCTAACCAAGTGCAGTTCGATAATCGTTGTTTGGCGCCTTCACTACAGGAGAGCGTGTGCTCCACTGCTCACCAAAAATAATCCGTGTTGGAATTTTTCACAATGATGAAAGTTAGCGTTACCATTCCACGATGATGATAATAATTACGATCACCATTGCACGATGATGATAATTAGCATCATATTTCACGATGATGATAATAATTAACTAATTAGTTAATTAATTAAATTATTAATTAATTAATAATATCATCACAATTCCATGATAATGATAATAATTAGCATCACCATTTCACGATAATGATAACAATCAGTATCGTCATTTTTCATCATTTCAGTTCGTATGAAAGCTTCAGTGTTACAAGGAATTCAGTATTCAGGATCGCTGTAGAATTTTCAGGATTGCTGGAAGGTAATGAGGATTGCTAGAAGGTAATGAGGATTGCTGGAATGTAATAAGGATTGCTGGACGGTAATTAGAATTACCTTTCAGCAAACCTGATGACTTTCCGACAAGTTTGATTACGGGAAATCGTTCAGGATTGGATGAAGATAATCAGGATTGCGGGAAGGTATTCGAGATTAAGGGAAAAGTACCTTGAATTCTTCTAAGATATTCCGGATAGTCGGAATGAACTCACGATTTCCAGATGAGATTGAGGACTGCCGGACTACTCACTCTGCAGTGCGGTGCCTCTCTCCAACACAACCCTCTCAGCTGCAGCAGCAATAGTCTCATCACTGCCGTGTGGCTGCGAATGGTGCTGGGAGCTATGGTGCTGAGGTGCTGCGCTATGGTGCTGAGAGCTACAGCGCAGACTGAGGTGCTGAGCTATGGTGCTGAGAGCTACAGCGCAGACTGAGGTGCTGCGCTATGGTGCTGAGAGCTATGGTGCTGAGGTGCTGCGCTATGGTGCTGAGAGCTACAACGCAGACTGAGGTGCTGAACTATGGTGCTGAGAGCTACAGCGCAGACTGAGGTGCTGCGCAATGGTGCTGAGAGCTATGGTGCTGAGGTGCTGCGCTATGGTGCTGAGAGCTACAACGCAGATTGAGGTGCTGAGCTATGGTGCTGAGAGCTACAGCGCAGACTGAGGGGCTGCGCTATGGTGCTGAGAGCTATGGTGCTGAGGTGCTGCGCTATGGGGCTGAGAGCTACAACGCAGACTGAGGTGCTGAGCTATGGTGCTGAGAGCTACAATGCAGACTGAGGCGCTGCGCTATGGTGCTGAGAGCTACGGCGTAGACTGAGGTGCTGAGTTATGGTGCTGAGAGCTACGGCGCAAACTAAGGTGCTGCGCTATGGTGCTGAGAGCTACAGCGCAGACTGAGGTGCTGAGTTATGGAGTTAAGAGCTACGCTGTGTAGTGAGGTGCTACGCTGTAGGGTCGCTATCTGCAGAATCACTTAACTTCTTTCCTTATATCTAGTGCCGGTGTGATGTGGTCATTATGTCTCGTTTCCATGATGCTCCGTGTTATTCTTCCATCAGGGGGATGCAAGTATGGGGTCTATGGGAATTTGCACTGCGAGGGCAAGTTATGAGGTCCTGACTTGACGGCTAGGTAAGCCACCCTTTTGTTGACCCAGAAACATTTTACTTGTAATATCATGCGAGTCGTAATATAAGTGACTCTCAATGACATGCGACTCTCCATAACGTGCGACTCTCAATAACATGCGACTTTCAATAACCGGTGTCATGATAAACTGTAACATTTATAAGATGTAGATCAGGTAACATATTACTCATAACAGTCCTTGACTCATATCAAATGACGACTGAACTCTGCGTGTCAACTATGTTGTATGATACATCAGCTTGCGATGTCGCTGTGTTCTTTTTCATAAAATTTTTACTTTTCTGTCCGAGTTGAAGCGTGCCATCACATTTTTTTGTTGGTTTGGTGTAACTGCAATCCTTGGTTTAGTTGCTGTAGATGAACTTTGTTTTATTTGAAATTTAGCTTTGTTTTTCAAGACATGATACGTCAAAAAAATGAAATACGTATATTTATAACTGAAAGGTTTTGAAAAGTGTTCTTGCTTGAAAATACCGGACCCAAGCGAGGTAATTTCAAATGTGCTGCGATCCGAAATACCAGCAACTTGAGAGTTTACTTTGAAATGAAAGTCGATCTAAAATAGCGCCCTTTGAAAGTTGATCTTAATTATGCTGCAATATATGAGATCAGCCCAATGAAAACTATTTTTACACTAAAAACAATCCAAAATACCGACCACACGCAAGCTTATATCAAATGCTCGACTGTACAAAATACTGGTCCATGTAAGCCTTTTTAATGAACGATCGATCTCAAATACCAGCCCAAGCCTTTTTCAAGCGGGCGATGGTACAAAATCCATAAGAATTGGTATTAAGGAGGTGGTATAACACACGGAAGTGATGATAAACCGGAGGTAATTAGAACTGGCCGCTCACTCAACGCCATCGAAAAGTATCGAGATTTTTGCTGGAACGGAGAACGCCAGACACAAAGAGGGAATGAAAGGTCGGAGGCTCTCTCGAGACGTCAGTTCACGACGCATGACTGCGGCGGTCATCAGCGCTCTAGAGCCGGTCATTACGGGGCAATTGGGCAAATTGTTCAGCGAATCGATGATGGTTCAAAAGCGCGGGACTGAATCAAGGACCTGGGTCCGAATTTTCAAACAATTTACGTCATGGTATCGGTACTGCTGGCAGCAAACGCTCGTTCTTGGACTTGGTTGCGCAATGCACCATTTTTTAGTGTAAAATTCGTAAATTTATTTTTTCAACAAAATGTGAGTGCCTAGCTTTTAGTAACCATGCGGGAATTGCCAAATTGTGATAGAAAAACCTTAAATTTTAAAATTTTAGCCAGAAAATACATCACGTAGGCTTGCCAAATCGACGAGAAGGCTTTTGCTGGCAGCTGTACTGCTCCGATGACGCAATTTGTTAAAAATCGGGCCCCTGGAGAGCCCAGTCCATCGTCGCCGCGTGAGATGCAACTGTTGTCTCGCTGCTGCAACATTAACTCAGAAAATTGCGGCTAATTTTGTTTCTTGCCGAAAATTATGTCGAGGAATTGGTTTATAATGAGCAGAATTTGTTCAAGGGGCACAGTCGACGACAGGACAGCTATAAGTGTGCGTGTGTATGCTATGGATGCAGCCATGGAGGAAGTTATGGGGAGGTGATAATCATACCCAGAATTCGTTGAAAAACTCTTTTGTCTCACAATTAGGGAGGAAAAAGAATTTTGAGGATATTTTTGTGAATAATTAGTATTCGATGTGGTCTCCTTTAGCTCTAAAAATAGCTAACCGAACAGAAACAATAATGTCTTTGTCAACTATCGTTCATCTAACATTGGCCAGAAGGCTCTGTCAGAATCAGGCATCAGGCGCCTTACTGAGGAACAAACTTTCCCAGAGTATCAAAATCCCTCAAACATTCAACAACTTCAAAAGCAAAATTGCTCGTCGTCTTACGTCACAATAATAATTGTAAGATGTGGTACATACTGAAAAGGTAGCTGCGAATATACTTTGCTCCTAATCTTATATTTCAAAATATCATACTACATTTTTGTGGTGTGCGTAATATTGCGTATGCAGTATGATTGCTTGTCTACTGATATTTACGTATATGCATATGTACTTAGATGTGTGGGTGTAGGTATGTGTGTGTGTATGTACGTGCATATTTAAATGCGTGTATAAATATATATATATATGTACACTTATATATACGTTTACTAATCTAGCGACTTGCATTTGAACTGTGAAAATGTTTTTTTTTCTATTCACTCTCAACTTGTAACGTTACCGATCACATCATTCATTTTTATTATTTTAATGCATTTACATAAGAAATATAAATTTGTCGTGAGATTTAACGCAGTTTTTTGAGGCACTCGACTAAGTTCTAATTTGATTTGTTTGCACGAGAAGAAAATTTTGAATTTCTCCAATTTTTACTTTTTAATTTCTGAACATTGGCAAACACTTTCAACATTATTTCCTGATGTCACAAAGACAAAGCTCGTATGTCGTTGTCAATGGAGGGTGTCAAAAGTGTTACACCCCAGTGAGTTCATGAATATCTTGCTAAGGGAGACATGTTTGTGTGCTTTTGTTTCAGTCTCTTGTAAAAAGCATTGGCATGATCCGTCGTAGTACCTTTATATGTTTATTAAAATGTATATTAACTAAGGACCTTTATGTTAAAATATTTAAATAAAAAACATAACTGGTAATTTTATTCATGTATCTTAGCATCTCTGTTTAGATACACATGCATACATTTACACGCAGTAGTTACCGTAAAAATTTCTAATCAAGAGACTTGCCTTTGTCCTGTAAATTTCATATTTTTTCTATTTTTCTCTGTATTATTGTATTGCATTTAAATGAGAAATGTCATAAATTTGTTGTGTGGTTTAAAACATGTTCTTTTTGGCAATTAACCCTTTGCTTCTCAACACTCAAATAGTTTAGGGAAAAGTTTTCTAAAATTATTATAGTCATTACCCTGAAATATCAGCAAAATTGCTCTAGCAAACTTTTTTTCGTATAAGCAGGTGCTTACTCCCTTTTTAAGTTGAAAAAATCTTACTTATAAAATTTACGCTTCGACGCCAAAAAATAATCGAAAAATCTGAGAAAAAAATATCAATTGAGTTTTTGCTTATTTTTAATCTGTGTGTGCATGTACGTATGAAATACTTGCTGAAGTAATTAAAAAAGTCATCAAATGTATTGCATAGACCATGAAGCTTAATAGCAAATTGCACGTGTCAAACTTCTGGAATGACTAAAAACAAGTTGCAGGAATACTATTAATTGTCCTAATTTTGTCATTTAGCTCAAATTGTTTCCCTACTAGTTGAATCAACCTGAAATTTTGTCAATTTTCCTAAACTGGAAGCACAAGCCATCTGGGAACTGGAGTTACCGTCAGGAGGCAAAGGGCTAACTTGCCTTTTTTTACTATGCTCGCTCGAAAAGATATTGCTTGAATAGCTGCTATAACAAACACTTTCAAAATTATTCTCTGATATCAAAAAAGCCAATGGCTACTTGCAAATGTACGTGGAAACTGTCATAAGTACTTTCACCCCACTGAGTTTATTGCATTCATCTTTTTTTCATTCATAAATAAGAAAACATCATTCAACTTCAATCACCTAGCTATTGGATACACTTTTGTGTATGTAAATATTTTTTATTTTTTACTCAGTCTTTGTACAAGCACTTACATCGACCATCGTGGCACCTATATATGTTTGTCAATTAAAGACATTTGTATCAACTCATTTCAAAAATAATGCAATGTTATCTAATGTGTTTACTTTTTAGGACATTAATGTCCTCCTCTCTTTTTCACGTCGTAAAAAGTTCTTGTAAGCCTTGTATGGCACAATTTATCATTTTTTACGCTCCTGACTATAACATGACAGCCTTATCTAGGTAGTTAATTCCACGTAGTACTTCAATTATGGCATACAAATATTGGATGCCGTTGTAAAACAATTTTTTTCATGTTTCTAACTTAAGTAGATTATTTTGTGCCGCTAATATTAGCATGGAAATTTCATAAATTCATAGTGTAATAAAAAACATATTCTGTTTGAGCTCCTTGACCGACATACTACAGTAGTTGATACATAGAAGTGAAAATATAGTTCTGCATATCGCCCTCATAGTCTTAGACGCAGAATTATTTCAATCCACCCATTTTACATTCAAAATTAACACCTTATACTGCAAGTCCCTGAACTCGCATTATAATGCAAGTGTGCGCTAATAAGAGTGTTCTCAGCTTTGCATCGTCACAGAAATTTGCTTTATTTTCTAATTGAAATTACATATGTTTTCAACCGTAGAGAAAGCAGTAATAGGAATACATTGCCCTCAATCATTTGCTTCGACTAAGGACATGGGTATTACGATACCCATATGCATGTGTTTTAAAACCAATGATGTGTGTTTTGTATCATATTTATTGGAGATAGAATTTTTTCTTGATTTTTTTCTAATGTGCCATGGTTGAATTTTTCTTTCGGAGGTTGTTTTAAAGAGCACAAGATTTTGGAATAAGCTCTGTAATTCATCACTTCCCTCACAAGTAATCAGCATTCCTATCTGCAGACGTCATTCTGCCTCGCACAATTGCGCTGCCCAAATTTACAGAAGGTGCAATACATTCAGGATTGAAAGCGTTCTCAAAATATGACAGAAATGGGTATATGGTATCAAAATAGCATCATTTGGTAGATTTGATGGAAAATTTCAAAGCTGGTGTGTAACAATTGATATTTGATTTATTTTCATATTCAACAACGATTTTTGGCAATTTTTTGAAAACCTGGTAATTGGTAATCGACAAAGTGAACGGATTTACATAATTTTATTCATTGGAATTTTATTACAACAGGTATTTATAAATTGAGCATTCAAATTTATCCAGGTAAGGGATCTATGTGATTTGAGGAAAAAGTGAATAGTAATACATCAGTTTCTTCATCGTAATTTTATTTCTACAGGTATTATTAACTTGAGCGTTAAAATTTATCAAGGTAAGTGATCTGTTTAATTTTTAAAAAGGTGAAATTCTTGGTACTGGGACCTCTCAAGGAGGTGCAACTATTGTATCTGCAGGAATTAGCGCTGCCAAGAGGTAAAATGTGAAGTCCCGAGCTGAAAATTAGGTGTGCTTTTTTATGTTAAAGAAGAATTTGTTTTTTATCGCGTTAAGGACCAGCTTTTTTTCGGTTCACTGCTGTCTTTTTTTTTCATCTGCTACTTTCTCAACTTTTATCTTGTTTCTTAATCTTAATTTATAAACTTGTTTCTGTGCGCAGAGGATCGTGCACGAGAACACACCTTGCGCGTAGATGCTCCACTCTCTGAACTGGACATTAAATGGTGCCTTTATCCTTCCTCGTTTTGTAAAACCTTTTCTGTGGTTGGGAAGGCTTAAACTATAGCTTATCTAATTCAATTTTCTGGGACTGAGAGGATAGTCACTGCAGACACTATACGCCTGAATTGTTGGTGTATCAGGAGGTTCATTGCAGGAGTAATGACCGCTTCCCAGTCTAATTTTTTCCCCAAGGCATCTATGGTTTTCTCCGCCCAGTACAGAAACTATGTATACTGGAGTGGCCAAAATCAGAGACGCTCCGGCAAAAACCGCCTGTGTTATGGAAGGCGTTTTGATTTGAGTGAATACAGAGTTATACAGTGTGACGTAAGACTTTCGGCAGACCGTTACTCATGAATATGCGTACATTACACCAATGTTCACTTGTACTCGTAGTCATGTTCTCGTAAGTGCCATCAGGAATATACTCCTCGGATGCATTGCTGATAAAATCGACATCAAGGGAGTTTTTTTTGTTGTATGAGTTCAGATAGTGCCCTATTTTTTCTTCTTATTTAATTTTCGTTGGCGTGGAAATCACCGTACCGTACGACCGACCTCTCACTTGAAGGTTTGTTTGTCTCCTATTTTTTTTGGTTCAACTTTTCTGTCTCAGGCTGATGATGAGGCATGGAAATTTCACATAATGTAGACTCGTACTACGCGGAGGTACCTGAATAGAACCCTACCCAAACACCTCGTTCCATTTCATGTCGGTAAATGGCATATCATACGGTACGAGGGCACCTGAATATAACTACCTGAACACGTCGGTCCACTTCATTTCGTTAAAGAGCCACTCGTACAATATGAGGGCACCTGAATATAATCCTGGCCGAACACGTTGGTCCATTTCGTTTCGTTAAATGGCAAAGGGCTATCTAGACCAGGACGCAAAGCTGCCAATAACCGCACTCTTGCTCCGCCAGTTCAGGTGGCAGTGGCCACAATTTGAAAGCAGACCAGTTCATCACATTTGCTCCTCGGAGAACCAGTTAGTCTGGCCGCTGCTTTCACCTCACAAGTTAGTTCCGAGGAGCAGCGTGATCCAGAAGCGGCCACCAGCGTCATGTTTCATCTTGCTTTATTTGAGGTCTTTAACTGGAGGTCATCGTAGCACCTATTGACAAGTTGAAATGTATGAACTAGACCGCCCGTGTTCCGTTCAGTTATCTTGCTTGCATGACTGATTTTAAAGAAATATTCTTAGGAACATAAGTATTGGGAACAGATCGTATTTACAACACAGTGTGTGGGAATTTTTTATTCCGCCCTCTGTTGTTATTAAAAGCAAGGTACTGAAACTTTCTCTCTATCATCACTGGAAGCAAAGCGCGCTAGCCGACCACCGAGCGAGTAAACAACCGAACAAGATTATCAGAGTTTAAACCTCTCAGGGGGAGATCTCAGGTATCTAAGTAAATTATCGCTCCCAGGGGGCGTTGTGAAATTCAGAGTTGAATTTTAGGTGGGCCCTCCCTTTGTTGAAATTCTCTAAGTTTATTGTTTTGTTTTGGGCTATCTTTTTCGGTTCACTGCTATCCTGTTTTTCAGCACCCGCTACTCTCTTTTTTAACTGATGTCTTGTTTCATTGTCGTCTTTCATAACTTAATATTTCTATGCGCCGAGGATCTTGCGTGTAAATACACCTTGTGCATAGATTTTCCATTCCCCTAATCCAGAATGAAGCCTTCTTACTTCCGCTCCTTGGGACACTTTTTATCATTTTTTTGTGAAGGAGGCTTAAACTAATCTAATCTTCATCATAGTCTATAGCGATACATTGCAGACATTTTCGAGCACCAGGTACTCGAATAGAGTAGTTTATTCAAGAAGCTACATAGATCTTATCCTTGCTGCTGCTGGTTCCTTTATTCCAGTAGCTGGAGTTTCAAATTGTTGCTCCCTGTGGCTGAGGTAGGATTTTCGTAGCTTGATTTTGCTTGCAAATTTTCCTACGGATACGTTTGCTGGCGAAGTGATCGCGTGCCAAATCTGGTTATCGAGTGACTCATGTCAATGCAGGCGCCGTGACCCACGCGTGGGTCATGCAACAGACATCGTGATCCACGAGGGGGCGTGGCTGAGGTTGAGGAAGGCATTCGACTTGTAAAATTTTTGCGTTGCGTGGCGCGTTGGGGACATCAGGTTCTCTTTTTAAGGTAGACTTCCTCTCAATTCCAAATAAGAATTGGTGAAAACATTGAATTCCACGTTGCTGGGGCATGAAATGTCCCACATTGATTGACAGTTTGGAAACTGGAGCGAGCTTTTGTTTTCGACGGGGTTCTTTAAAAAGATTTTTGCAACGTTTTATATTCTCTGATAATTATACTTGCAATAACGTTATGGTTGCAACTACTTGATGTTGTACGTTCCTTCGGATCGGGAACTTGTTAGGTAACTTGGCTCCACATCCACGTCGGTAAAGACCCATCTTATTGGCTCGGAAGCCGGTTATGGAGTCGCAATGAGGGAAACTAGTTTGACATAACCCGTCGATTCAGCAAAGCTACTAAATCAAACGCTTGAGGAGCGTAAAGAAACCGTTCTTCTGATATTTGGTAGCTCCATATTAAGGGTGTTGTGTAATAAAAATAAGGAGATCTAAGAAAAGAGCCACTGCAACCATCGTGCGAACAAGACTTTAATTATATTTCGTCCAGCCTCGAGCACCTCCGTTGTTTGACATAAGAAGACTAACATCAGAAATTGGCCTATATTCAAATTAAGGAAACATGTCGTGAATACAAGTCCATCGTTAATTTCAAATTTCGTCAAAGAAATTGCTTTTGAAATAATCAGTTACCTTAAATCTAAGATTCAAATATCAAATGACGTGTAATTAACAAGGGACAAAATTGGAATTAGTTAGCCAAGAGTTAGAAACTTTAAAAGGATCTGGGATATTTTTTGGGTTACTACCCTAGTCTCTTGCCGTCAGCCCCTCAAGCTGATACAACTATTGTATCGATGGAAATTTGTACTTCCTGGGGGAAAATATGAGGTCCTGAGCTGAGAATTAGATGTGCCTACTTTTTGTTTAAATAATGTTTTTGTTATGTTAAAGGGCCATCTTTTTTCAGTTCACTGCTGTCCTGTCTTTCATCGCTTACTATTTCCTCATTCAACATTTGTCATGTTTTATAAATTTATTTCTCAACTTACTACTTCCATGCACCTTGTGCTTAGATTCCCCGTTCCCTCAACTCCATACTAAACAATGGCTTCTTATTTTCTCTCTTTGGAGCGGCATTGTTGTGGATAGGAAGGCTTAAAACCAACATCTAATCTAATCCAATCTAATTTTTGATAAATCCCTTTTCGACTAATTTGGTTTTTGATGATAAAGAAAGTTTTTCTGAATGCAAAGCATTTCGCCTGCGTAAACCAAATGAGAATTTGAGTCGTGGGACCTTCATTGAAGTCTTGCTTCGGTATGGTGGCACCTTACTTAACGCTGAAAGCCAAAGTCGATTGCATTAGACATTATGCACTACCTTCAATGGGAAAAAGTCCTCATTCCCTTACGATACGCGCAAGCAGGCGCGTGCCTCAAAGAAGTTTCATCAAATCTTTTATAGTTTCGTGAAATTCTTTTGTTTAGTGCTCTCAAAGAAACTCTTGTGCACTTGTCTAACTTTGAATGGTTTGACATATTTATTTACCACAAGCGCGTAAATATTGCGAGTGAGATATATGAATAAACCCAATACTTTAACCGCAGCAGGTAAATCTGAAGTTCAATACTCAATTCAAATTCAAAATCCACTGAAGTAAGCAATATTGAAAATAGCAAACATTAACTGGATCGTGCCCTCATTTAGTTTTAATTAAATATTTTTGAAAATTGAGTTTGAGACTTTTGGAAGGTAAGCAGCATTATGAAAATTCCCCCAGTAACCACCGGTGGCTCACGTCGCAGTCAAAATGTTAATGTAATGAATTCAATATTAGTATAGAGGGGGAAATGTACTTTGCAATTTTATAGCAATCTATCAGGAGAACAAGTAAACCTGGAGTAAAACATAATAAATTATTTATGCGTCTTCAAATCTATGTTAATGATGGGAAATAAAACATCAATTTAAAAATGTTGATGGCAGGTAGATAAGTATATAAATAATATTAGACAATTGGGCTGTTATTCTCATGTAATCCATGCTTATGGTTTGAAATATAATGTTCTAATAATTTAAAGAACAAGCGCTCACGCCTGATTGTTTTTCGGCGCAAACGTTCCCTGGCCATAATTTTGAATCAGGCTCAAAATGATAGGCTACACATATTTTGTGTCTTGTCATGATCATGAAATTGAATCTGGCTCAAAATATTACGAGACAAATTTTGAAATATCTTTGAAGCTTGACATGCCCCTATCCAACTTTAAGGAATTAATAAGATGTGATGAAATGATTTAAAATAGCTAGAAAAAGAAGGCACGGAAGCTGCTCGACTCAAATTTTACCTTTATTTTTTTATGAATGCATAAAATTTTCATGGCATCCGTACTTAGAAATTCCAGAAGCTTTCGGTTGAAAATTATTAATGTGATTTGCACCCTTAGAATACTAGAAAAAGATCTTGCTCTAGAGTTATCGTTAGGAACGTTTCTAATTTCACAAATTTTTATAAAAATTGCACATCAAAATGAATGATGGGAAAATTTACGTTCAAATAGTGTGTCAACTTGAACGAAGTTACCAAAGAATTTCATTTTTGAAAGTGAATAGAACATTCTAACTACATTCAACATCGCTTCAAAACAGGGCTAACAGTCACGGTTCGAAACCGTTAATTAGTGTCTCGAGTGACTCAAGAAGTAAAAATTCATTCTCAAACTTGATCGTAAATGACATCTCATTCAGATACGAGCGAGAGCTCGGCTGACCTAAAAATTGCCTAAATCAAGACTCGTTATCTGTTTTTTCTGCGAGTGACATCACAAAAGCCATCGTTGTTGCAACAAAATAATTTAAAAAATCCACTTGATGAGGCCTAACTGCAAACATCAACTGGATTGCCATGACCAACAGGAAAAGGAAGGAAGAAGGCCGAGTGAGAGAGAAAGGTGTAGCATGACGAGAAGGAAAGTGTCTCGGAAGTCCAGAGGACTGGCGACAATTTGCGAAAGTATCACTGTCGTCTTTTGCAAACGGCGCTCTCAATGGCTGCAGTCAGCAATGAGGGGATGTTGTGGCATCCTTTTTGTGATTCCATCATTTTAATTTATCGAATTAATGAATTAAAATGATGGAATTATGTATTCGTTATGGAATTATGTATTCTTCTTCGTTATGCATGCCAGAGGCCCCTCAGGGGGATACAACTATTGTATCTATGGGAATTAGCACTCCCAGGGGGACTATGTGAGGGCCCGAGCTAAACGTTAGGTAGGCTTCTTTTTTGTTGAAATAGAATAGGTTTTGTTTTGTTACGGACCATCTTTTTTCGGTTCACTGCTGTCCTGTTTTTCAGCCCCTACTACTTTCTTCTTCAACTTTTTCTTGTTTCATGTTTCATGAACTTCTTTCTTAGCTTACTGTTTCTGTGCACTTTGTGCATAGATTCCACGTTCCCTCAACTCCATACAAATGGTGCCTTCCTCCTTCCTCTCTTAGAACATCTTTGTCGTGGTTAAGGGAGGCTAAAACTCTCTTATAAAATAATAATAATGCATGCCAGAGGGTAATATGTACTCCGACTCCGACAAAATTACAAACATCGCAGTCAAACTCATTTCAAAGTAATTTTGACGTATCGAACATTAGTCTTTATTGAACTAAAAAAATAATCAAATCTTTGTGTTTTGAACGTTATGTAGATCCACACGTGGGTCACGATGTTGTGAGGGAGAGATGGGTGTCGTTTGGAGGGCAATCTCGTTCTTCAATGAAATATTCATCCCTTTTGATGCCTCTCCCCTCCCTCAAAAAAACATACATACAAGGATTGGAGTGTTTTTGTAGTCGTTTAGGCTAGTCTTAGATTCCTGAGTAAAACATCCAGATTTTAAAAATGTTCAAAACATGAACATTTGAGTCTTTCTTTAAGTTTTCTAAAGACTAATGTTCGATCCGTAAAAATTATTTTCAAATGCATTTGACTAAGATGTTTGTAGTTTTGTCGGAGTCCGAGTATAGTACCATCCGGGATGCATAACGAAGAAGAATTAATAAATTAAAATGAATGTATCTGCGTTCTCGACACCAACGTAGAAAATTTCTCATTTGTGATTAGTCAAACATCTCTCAGAAGGTATAGAGTTAGAGCAAAACTGAGATGTCTCTGTGCTCGTGAACTAACGGCAACGTTTAGTTGTGTGAAACAATTTTATTTTAGATAATTATGAGGTGCTTTTTTCTGCATTGGTGAGAGTTCAATCATTTGAAGCGATCTGGAGGTATTTCCTCGACGTGTTTGTTTACAAGCAACACTGAGAGCGTGTTGATTTTTCTGTATTCGCTGCTATAGTTGAGTCCCGTCTTTCGATGAGAGTAACCACGAGGACACTGATCATCACTGGAAGGACCGTTCAATGCGCTCAGAAAAGTCCTGTCGATTGGAATTGCAAAAAAAAAAAAAAAATAGCGACGGTATTTCAGAGCCGAAGCGAGTTGTGTTCCTTTGCTATGTATAATGAGTCGCACAATTATCAACTAATTGCTAGCACAAGTGACAGTAGTTAACGGATCATCTTGTCGACACCGAGGACTAAATACAGCTGCGCTCAAATGTATGTACCTGCGCCGGCTGAACCCGCATTTAGCCGCGTTACAGGGAAATCTGCCACCTTGCAGTGACAACTTCCTTCTTTAGCATCTGACACCAGAATGCACGAAGCATCTGGGAACTACCGGCAGTGGTACTGGTTGATATATTTTTTCTTATTTCTCCTACTCTTTTTTTTTTAAAGTAGAATCTGACCTACCGTACACTAGTCCTCTCGCGCGAATGCATTGGTTTCATTGTTTCGTTACTTTTTTGCCTTAAGGAGATGCTGGCGCTGCTTTATATGGTTGAATGTAGCAGGAAATTCCTGTGTGTTGAACCACATGATATTAGCACCTCGGCGAATTTAGTACGTGTGGTCGAAGAATTAATCACATTGCACTTATCTTGAGGAAATGTTTTCAGTGTTCTTTACTTTTAATTTGCGTAGAACGTAGTGGTGTGTATATAGCAAGAGTTTTTTTGGTCGTTGAAAAATACTGTATTACTGTATGGGTACAGATAACTTTCCCTCTCAAATACTCGCATAAGCAATTTATTAACTGATGCATGATTAACGCAGAAGTGATTACGAGTAAGCAACACAATTCTGTGGTACAACTTTGAAGAAATATATTGATCCTTCCTCAGAAAGTTATACGATGTATTAATGGTAAGTTGACTTTCCTGAATTACAATTTATAGCTCACAACTTGCGGCTACGTAAGTGCACACATCTCTGATGCACTAGCTAACGGCAGGCTGTGGTGTGCGTGTCACTGGAGCGTCCCTGGCATCATGCGAGCCTCGGCTCCACATTCAATCGTACGCAGGCTTTAATTAACCCTTTAGAGTTTAATTTTTATATTACCGTTTTTATAAACACCGTTACTACCGATATTACAACCACTGCTACTATAACCACCGTTATTAAACTGGGACTGGCATTTTCACTCTTTGGAACGTCTTAGTTGCGGTTAGGGAAGCTTAAACTAACATCTAATCTACTGGCACTAGCATCAGGTCGCCGCCGACGTTCGAATGAGGGAACTGCTACTCGTCAGCGAACTTTAAAGAACGTATTTCAGTACGAATTCGACAAAAAGTGCAATGTAATAACGCTGTATTGGTTAAAAAAAACTGGAATCATTTTGGAATGTATGAAATTAAAGGAGGAAAAGCGCAAGTAACATGGGCGCTGAAATTTAAAAAATCTAGCAGAATAAGCATGATTGAGCGTATCAAAATAGAAGCGTTGAAACTGTAATATAAGAAGATTTTCATGATTACTATTAGGCTTTGTTGAGCTTTAGTATGCTTCAATCGACAAAAGAACAAAACATCGAAATCCTCTATCCAATTCAGAAACAAGTGCGAGTTTCAAATTTTAAACCACGTATCTCAATGTTTAATGAAATATTTACAGCTATTAAGATCGACTTGAGATCGACTAATTAAGATTGATTTTGAGATTCATCTGTAGGTAAAGAAACAAATTTTTTACTGTTGCAAGGTAAAGTACGTGCATTTGCGGGACTTGCATGCTGATGACCAACATAGGTTCACTCATGGCACTTTGGTATTATAGAGTCATTGCCAGAATTGGAGCCCCATTCGCTCCAGGTGCCTGGAGACCAAACTGAGCTAGAGTGACATAACACCGTAATGATCTCGATAAAAAAGTAAACATAAGCTAATCAATCAGAATAAATTATAACTGAGCTACTGAAACAACCCGAGTGCCCCATTCTCGGGGTACTATAAAGTCCCGTGTTGTTGTACGCCAATCACGCACAGGCATCAGAGTGAAAGTAAGGGGAAGAATAGCAATCATTTTGACGGTCATGAAATTTCAGGCACAAACCCCAAAAATTCTTTTTAACATGATGCGGCAATGAAGCGATCGTTCAGCAGAAGTGTGTCCCAGGGAATTGACGTTTCTTACATTATCAACAATATCAGAGCCGTTAACTTATTCGGGACAGTTCTATAATCAAACGATATACGCAGTAAAAAAACACACTGGGGAAAATGGAGCTCTGGAAAAAGTGAAGAAATGCCGGAAAAGAGAACGCAACCAACGATCTTGCATGACACATAAAAAGTCCTTTGTCATAAAGAACGGAACGAGAGGGTTGCGTCTTCAGCTCAGGAGACGACCGGGAAGAGGAAGGCTGTAGAAGAGGAAAGGAATTAGTCATATCTGAGGAACGTGAGGGGAGGGAGGGACCAGTTCACTGTACATGATCGACTGTTTACAGCAAACTAAAAGCAAAGACTGATCTGGCAGGGGAAAATAGGTGACAAAATCGCGTCACTAAAAAAGCAATATCGAATGTGTAGAAAATTCCAACCGGTATACTCAAAGTAAGAAGGCGTATAAACGAATATCTTGCTGAAATGCAGCAATGCTCGGTTGAAATGGTTGAAAGACCAAGACGATAAAACTTAAATACGAGTTTAGCTTTAAGTTCATGTGAGAAGCAAAATAATTGCATTCCGTTTACACGTAGACTGCAGCAAGCTAAAAAAATACGCAACTCAAATAAAACTCAATTTCAGTGTTCCAGTATGATATAGACAAAAGATAAAATATGAATAGAAATGTAGTCTGGTGGGTTACGTTATGACAGTCCCCGCAATGACCACCGGTGGGTCACACCGCGGTTGACCTAACAGCGCTAATGTTTTCGCAGATTCAACTGGGTGAGAACTTCCTGAAAACGGAAACTAGACAAAAGCGCGAAAACCATTTAGCCTATTGATAAAAGTATACAACAAAAGAACGTCTTAACTTTATTTTCCAAGTGGCATTTTCCACTCCTTTCTGTACCTCTCTTCTTGCGACATCGCTCATTCTTCTACGATCGTGCCGTTTATGAAAGGCTCATTTCAAAGGGTCATGGGATGAGAACATTCTCAGTTCCCAAATGCAATTTCCTGTCTTGGTTCCACAAGGTTCTGTTCTTGGTCCTCCTCTTGTTCAAGTGAATCTTCTTTAATGCTTTGTTGAGCTGCCCGGTTCAGTGACAGCAATGATCTCTGTGCCCTTCAACTACCCTATCTTTAACTCATGTCGTTAGCGGAAGTCATCTGAAATCAACTCACAGTATACAATTATTTGCCACTCAGTTTGCCCAAAATTGTTATTCGAACAAACTGCGTTAGATTTTCCCATTTTAAACAACATGTTCTATCTCCAGGAGCTATTTTACTTTCGTGAATTGGTAAACTGTGCATTGTAACAATTTTATAGGTGTATTAAAAGTGCGTGCTGTTCCCAAGGAATCAGGTTTTGTGGATTGCTCAACCACTCCATTTCGTAACGTTGTTCCGTACCGGATGACTCTCATGTGTATAATGGCCTTCAGTGATAGAACGTGAGTTTTAATGAGCGCTGCGCAAACTCGCCAAATTGTCAGCACTATTAATAGCTTTCTGGTGATGCAAGAGGAGGTAGACGAGTCTCGGGGAGTTGAGCAAGTAAGTTCAAATTGATTTCGTGGTTCCTTTCAAGGAGATGAAACGTGAAAACAGTGAAGGGTTGATGTTGACGACCTAAAGTTCTCATTATGGACAATATTTTGACCTTAATTACGTACGGTATCGAATTCCTGAAGTGTTTCATGTCTCATAGTTTCTGGTGTTAATTCGGCGTGGAGCATCATCATAATTTGGACTGACGGTTCTCAGGATGAATTATTGATGAAAGAAATACTGACATTTTGCCCAAAGTAGAAAAGTGCAAAACCAGAAGCATGATTTCATTCTCGTTCGCATAAGTATGCCCTGCATCTGATATTTCAATTGAAACTGGTTTATCGCACCACAAATGTTTCAAGTCCATGAACTTCGCACGATTTGACATTCGGAAAAAGTTAAAATTTTGTTATAGGTAAAAATAAAAATTTAAAACTTCTGGTAAAGTTTCTGTTGATCACTATTGTATAGATAAGTAAAGAAAATCTAGTCCACATAAAAGCAGTCCCCAAATTTCACTTCATGAGAACTGAAATATATGTATTTTTGCCAAAAAGTAATTGAGCTAATCATAGTCAATTCATCAGAATAAATTTTGCCGTCACCTGTTCCGCTCCTACGACGTGAGTTGCTTGAAAATCCGCCCCTAACAAAAATACATTGTATCTGAAAAAAACTTCATGAAACTTCTAGAACCAGATACATAATATTATTCGTCATTCGACATTTGACCACGACACTTTTATCTCTCCCCCTCAATTGCAGCAAGTGTTCTTCTTCGAGTGTTATTTAGCTAAAGATTTTCAGTTGCGAACCAACATGACGGTCACGTGTGATTCACTGACAATATAGGCCATTAAGGGATTTTGACAGCCATTGGTTTCCGTTGAAAGTTTTGTTCGAGAATCGATCATTGGACAAAAAAAAAATGCAAACAAATAGGATAGGTAATTCTTAATTTTCTAGGGGAGGGTAGGGCAAATCCGTTCTTATAATCTTGGTACGGGCAAAACAATCGAGAATCGACTATAGGACAAACAAATTACAAACAAATAGGATAGACCATGTTTTATTTTCTAGGGGAGGGTTGGGAAAATAACTTCTTATAAGCTTGGTACAGGCAAAACAACAATAAGGGCTCTGACTGCCCTGAATTTCAGTTGAAAGTTAAGTACTAGGTTCATTTAAATGCTGTATAAAAATTAAAAACAAGTAGGATAGGTTATTTTTATTTCCTAGCGATGTGAACAGTAAAGGAAAATAAACGTCTATTTTATTGGCACTACCTCTTACACATCCCCATTTCTCTCGTTACATTAGGTTAAATTTTTACCACCTGTCTCACGCTCCCTCGAGATGATTCATGCGTATTAGAGCTGTGTGAGCTGTGTAATGAGGGTGCTTCAGGTGATAGCAATCGCGCTTTGCAGCTTAAGACTTTTATTTATTAGAAATTCTTGAGTTAAGATTCGGACCCTAAGTTATAGAGAGGCTTACGGGGCTTCTCTCTTGTGTGTCCACTTCTTTCAGATTTTATGCCTTCTTCGCCATGTCTTCTTCGTTTTTTCTTCTTTTATCATCTCAACTTGTTGTTTCTAAGCGCAGAGTATCGTGTATGGGAACACACCTCGTGCATAGATTGAGTTTTTTTACGGTCCGTACTGTATGGTCCCCTCTCTTTTCTTTCTTCGTATCGCTTTTGTTGTGGCTAGGAAATGTTGAACAAACTAGTATAACAACAATAATGATTAGATTCGGACGTTTTTCGTTAGATAATTCAAGACTGACCTCGTCTATAAAATCCCGATCGACAGGGTAACGGTTATGCACTACAGTGTTTAAAAATCTAACAAAGTCATGCATTATGAATCATGCAGTTTTGCCAAGGTTAACCATGGCCTTGAGATAATTTTCTGCCGTAATACGGTCACGCCTTTACGTATATAGGAGCACCTAGGAACATGAACACACAATAACACGCTCGTGGATCATTAGAAAGGCTGCCTGGCACTGAACGCCGTGATGATGACATGCAATATTTATTAAAGATGGAAAGTTTTGAAGGGGTTTTTTCCGATTACGCGCTGGAATATTTGAGTACGGTTTCGCTCGATATACTTCTTTCATGATGTTGTGAAATCGTTCGAGGTCGTTCATTTTTCTGAAGGAATTGAGATTGATCTACTTTGAAGAAATAGTCTCCACGTTGGATGGTTGAGCAAGGTTTCAATCGGAGACTGTTAAGCAGAGCTTATTTTTAATGCAGGATTTACGACAGACTGTGTATTGATGCAGCGTTTACGACGGAATAGATATTTAACTACCACAGAATTAATTTTATACTGTGTTTACGACAGAGGTAGTGTCATTAGTTAATGGCCGTGTTTATGAGGGAATGTGAGTTAATGCCATGTTTACGACATAATGGTTCAATTACGACAGATTTAATTTCTAATACCGCTTGTACGACAGAAATGATGTTTAATTACGACAGATCGAGTGAGCATTACTGTCGTGTTCATGACAAAATGCGAATTAATACCGTATTTAAGACAAATAGATGTTTAATTTCGAAAAATTTTATTTTTAATGACGAGTTTCCGACAAAATGAGTGTTCATTTCTATACTTCACTCTCAAAAAAGAACTGCGGAAAGTGACAGCAAGATGCTAGATCTCAAATCTCTGATTCCGTTGACGAAGGTAGAATATTAAAAGATGCGAAAATTGACTTACGATTTGGGATTCCAAACGCCGTTGTTGACCGCCATGCGTTAAACTCAAATATTCAACTCAAATTTAAATTCCATTGCAGCAAGGAAATTTGAAAATAGCCAACACTGGATCGTGCCCTTGTTTAGCTTTGATTAATAAAGTATTTATAAAAATTGAGTTTAGGTTTACTGGTCGGTCAGCAGCATGATGAAAATTCCCTCTGGGTGCACCGGCGGCTCACATCACGACCAACGCGTAATGTGATTCAAGAGTGGAAAAGGAACAATTGCTTTAAAAATCACATTTCTATTTGAAAAAGCAACTTTAGTGTTCTCATTTGCAAGGTGTTGTTTAAAATACCTCCATAGTTCAGCAACACCATCCAAAACCAAGTAAGCTGAACTCAAAAGTTGAGTTTCTAGCGTACTCTTTTCATCTCCCAAATAATTCACTTCAGTGAATAATTTATTATACTCTAGCGCGTGTTTCTTAACTAGTTCAAGTTCCCTTACAAATGTTATGTCGGACATGAATATACTAACAGAAGTGTGCAAATGTAATCATAATTAAAGTGCTATCCTTGCTTCACCCATATCTTCTTGCATCTGACTAACATGAGTGACTCGTCGAAACGAAGGCAAGATGAAGAGGATAATGGAAGAAAATGAAGGAAAGATGAAGGAAACAGGAAAAGGAAATGAATGTGAGATGGAGGGAAAATGGAGGGGGATGAAGGGAAAGGACGACGAGGGGAAAGGAAGAAAAAATGAAGAGCATTCGAAGAGAATCATGGCACACGATTGGCCATGATGGCCGGAGGGGAGGCTGATGGTCTGACTTTATCAGCGGGCACTGAAAATTCAGCGCTGCTCAGGTGTGCGCCTGACTGCCCATCTCATATTTAGCGATGGCTGCCGCAGCTGTTGTAGGTTTGATGCACACTTGCGTGGACTCATCAGTCAATTTCTTTCTTTATATCTTCTCGCGTCTCCACAGTTTTGGTTTGTTTGAAAAAAGACTCAATCTGTATTTGGCGTTCGGGTAACTATAACTTGCTCTTCACTTAAATGTTGTTCATCCCCTTAGAGAGGTGCAACTACTGTGTCTATGGGAATTGGAGCTTCCAAGGAAAGGTGTGAGGTCCAGTGCTGAAGGTTAGGCAGACCATCCTTTCATTGAAATAAGGTAGATAGTTTGTTTTGTTGCGTGGTGTCTTTCTCAGTTCACTGCTGGTTTTTTCAAGCGCCTCTTACTTTCTTCTCCAATATTTACTCTGTTCCAGGAAGTTTTTCAATCTTTCTTCTTGATTCACTGTTCACTAATTGAACACTCAACGGTGCCTTCCTCCTTCTCCTCTATGACATCTCTGCTGCTGTTAAGGAAGCTCAAACGAGTCTGATATTATTCATCGTTGCTCATTTTGCCGTTAAATGATGAATTACTGTACCTTTGGTTTGTTGATCTTATGCAATCACCCTTATAAGTCGAGTACATTATTAAAAATTGGTCTGAACATGAACCTGATTTTTTTTTAGTTTTTTTTTTTGCTGTTTATTTTTTAGTTTTAAGGGTCAACTGCAAACAATCAATACTTTTAAAACGCTAATGTTTTTGTTGATCTAGGGACTGAAAATTTCTGTCAATCTGTAACTGTGATTTTTTTATTTCCCATTTCCTCTGGTGCCTGAGCATGATTGGTGTCTTACTGCGGGGAACTCTGTTAGCTACTCAGGAATGGGCCACTCGCCTTGTTTCTAACGCCATATTATATTGTAATGTTTTGTTCGATATTTCAAATGCGCCACCCGGTGAGGACACCTAGCCAGCATCTGTGCGAACTCTTAAATTCGGTTCGAGATGACCAGCAACAATGTAGCTGTTAGGTCGTTGTGTCAGAGCGCTTCACAGAGAATGTGTGATGATCTCGAGCGCACCATTTGGTAACTTAATCACATTTCAATAATTCACTGTTGCGAAAATCGACCTACCTTTGGCTTGTTTTCCCTCGCCGTACACCTGCACTGATAATGAAATTTCCACAAACTCGACACATAAGAGTGTCCTCGAAATACATCAATAATGAATGTATCGAGACATATTTTCTGATGCAATTAAGGGTTGATGCGCCACTCATTCGCGTGCTGACCGTGACACACTTAGAGCGTCAGTAATCTTTCACATTAAAAGTTTCACATTCTTATTCTAGCTGTTAAAGTGCGTGAACAGATCATGCATGGCGGGAAATTTAAGGAGAAAGTAACGAATATCCTAAAATTTGGGAAAACTTTTAAATGCGTTCACTAATTAAAAAGACTCCGGATTTTAACTCTAAAATTTTCATCATTTCAAACGTGAACATTTTATTTAACTTCCTTAATCTCTTGAACATGTGGTCTAAGATGTCACGCTCAGATGTGCCCAGATTTCGCAGAATGACCGCTTGACACACACAGGCGTGTCAAAATTTATTTTTGATCTGCATTCCAATTTGCATCTTTACATCTGATTATTTATGAATAAAACATTCAGCATATGTTTCATAGTCGGAGTGTTTTTATTTCTTTTGTTGAAATGCTTGATACATACATGAAAATTGGTTGATTCAAATCATTAATGTACTGTTAGCACATTGGCTTTAATTACATTCATATATAAAGGATGAATAAAATAGAATCGAATCAACAACGAGAATGAAAATCATCTGAACATCCGCAATGTAGAATGTTCTGAACTAAAATAAACGTGAAATGATTTGTTGAAAAATTTATTTATGATTTAAAATATCAATCGAAGGAATTGGATGCTTGCACTGCTGGCTCTGCTTGCTTACCACGCATTCCAGCGCTACCATTTTTCACACCTCACTTTCACCGGAAAAGACTATGAGCGTACGACGCTGCGTATTTTCCCTCGCAGGAAGAACCGTCATCCACGTCAAGTGTGCGGAGAGCATCGAACGATGTTATGGAACATTTCGACCGCCCAATTTATGTGGGCAAACCCAATGCGCGTTTGAAAGTCGTCCAGATATCTGAAGAAGAGAGCAGAAAATATTGTTTGCGTTCAAATGATGAGCGTCACTGTGGTACGAGAGACAGGCGGCTCGAATTTTATTATTTGTGTGTCTTTGTTTGCAGCTGTTGCGTATATTTTTTATTCTTTTTACAGTTGCTTCTAGCATGAACTCGCCACTTTCATTGTTTCATGAATTGCATTCAAATTGTTCGTAAAAAGATATACATCGTTAATGCGTGATGTTAGAAAAGTCTTTGCTAGATTGCAGGGTTGATATCGTACTATGTATAACTAAACAGAACGTCCGCCGAGAAAAAAGCGTTTTTTTTATGTTGGAGCGATACTTAACTCGTAAAAACTGTCGTTGAAAGATTGGTTTGAATATGTGTCATCCTTTTTTCATTCTTTCACTTTCAGCTTAGGAACAATTTTCTGAATTGTGAATTAATTCAAGGGAACTGTGAAGATTTTCACTATTGACATTACCATTTTACCTAATGTACCGAGAAAGTATCTCGTGTCGGATTGTGTGTGAGGTGCCGGAGTGTGTGTAAGGTGCCGGAGTGTGTGTGAGGTGCCGGAGTGTGTGTGAGGTGCCGGAGTGAGTGTGAGATGCCGGAGTGTGTGTGAGGTGCCGGAGTGTGTGTNATTTTCGCAGCAAACCGAATATTGTATGAGTCAAAAACACGCTGATGGAAGAGCGATGTCAAGTTTCTCAGAACGTCCAAATCCTTCACTCACACTAGACTGTCAAGAAATGTTTTCCCAAAACGTTGCCATCCTCTCACTCTTTACCCCAAACGTCTTTTTCCAAAACGTAAAATTTACAGTGCTAGCGGGTTGCCCTCCATACAGCAAGCGGATGTAGACTTTGAATCTTTTGTTCAGTTAGATGGAGTGCGTGTCGCAGGAGCGATGCATGGAAGAAGGGGCCGCCGCGTGTAGTTAACACCTCGGAGTTTTCCAGTCGTTAGGACTAGCAGTGCGGCCAGCGTGTTGGTGCTGCTGGTGTGTGGGTGTGCGTGTCTGAACTGCACCGTCATGCTGTATGAAGCGGCTCCTGTGGTGCTGGTGACGGTGGTGCTGCTGGTGGTGCACACCGTGTGATGGTGGTGCTGTGGTGCACTCCGTACTGCTGGTGGTGGTGTGATACACCCCGTACTGCTGCTGGTGGTGGTGTTATGCACTCTGTACTGCTGGTGTTGTTGTGATGCACTGCATACTGCTGGTGGTGGCGGTGTGATGCCCTCCGCACTGCTGGTGGTGGTGCAGACATCCACAGTGCCGGCAGTGCAGCTGGCTCCAGTGGCAGATGCTTGTGTCAGTGCTGACTTATATTCCCAGCTGGCGTCTGAACCAACAGGTGACGGCACCCCGATTGATTCCGGTTGCTAATCTTCAAACTGTGATCTGGAGAAACAATTTGAGGCGAGTTATTCCAGCATCAGAAAATAACAATTCGGCTTCAAAGCTCAGCAGCGGTTTTTTTTTTTAATTGGCTAATCCATGTTTCCATACGATATAGACTTGTTTCTATCCTTCAGATTTCGTTGTCCTCGAGAACGAAGATTTTCTTCTCAAATTAATGGGATTAATTTGGAGAAAACTTCTGAGTGAGGTAGGGTGGCCTAAAATCTTTAGAATATCCTTGAATTTCTTTAAATTCAGTGAGATGTTTGTACCATTTGACCTAGCCTGTGATAAAGTTGTTAGCTATTGCATTGACGAGAATAGGTGTTTCCAGAGAAAAATATTAGGTTCTGAGCCGAGAATTAGGTAGGGTTTCGTTTCGTTGAAAATTTTTCTAAATAGACCATTTTTTTTTTCGGGTCACTCCTGCCCTGTCTTTAGCCCGACTACTTTCTTCTTCGACTTTTGTTTTGCTTCATAAATTTTTTCTGATCTTACTGTTTCTACACGTACGGGGTCACGTGTGAGAGCACAACTTGTGCAAAGATTCCGCGTTTTCTAAGCTCTAAATAAGTTTTTGTTTTCATTTTTCTTCTCTTTGGAACACCTCTGTAGTGGTTAGGGAGGCTTAAATTAATTAACTAATCTAATCCATGATTACTTTGATGAGCGACTTCATAACACGTCAGGGCAAATTTGTCATTCGAGGTCACAGGTTATAAGAATAATAATGATAACTTCTCTTTGGAACACCTCTGTAGTGGTTAGGGAGGCTTAAATTAATTAACTAATCTAATCCATGATTACTTTGATGAGCGACTTTATAACACGTCAGGGCAAATTTGTCATTCGAGGTCACAGGTTATAGTAATAATAATGATAATAGAAATATTGACATTAATATATGCGATATAATATATTCCTATTTGCACTAATAATATGTGCGATTTAATATATTCCCATTTGCACCAGGAATAGTTTCAATTAGTGCAAAATTATTATGAACATAATTCAGAACTACGGAAAGGTTAATGTAACTAATAGGGGAAATAAAATTACTTTTTATAATTCTATTAGTGATTATTTTAACTTGTGTTATTGAATTATCTACAAAATTCAGTGGAATATTCATGCTGGTAATTACTAAGCACAAAATTTACAAGAACTGTTGTTTAAACTTGTACTCATTTATTATGAAATTGCATAATGGTCGTAACCGACGCTGAAGAGCAACTTTCTCGCAAAAAGTGTGAATGACTTCTTGACTTTTATCCAGAATTTCTGCATCGTCATTCAAAGAGAAAAAAATTATTCGAATTTCGATGGTAATATTCATGAGGATCCGGGAAAGAGAAATGAACAATAGATTTACCGTAATAGAGCAGCAGAAAATTTTAAGATGTAGGTATTTTTTCACACTGTAAATGCTTGCGTGAACATTGAGGAAGATAAAAGGAAGAGAAAAAAAACGCTTTCATCGTTTACTGGAGGGTCCTACGTATTTTTGCTTCAACATTTCCCGAAAGAAAGGGAAGTTGTCAGTTTGCAAGGCGAGACTTCAAGTTTCGTTTATACACTTGAATTTATACCCGCGACACTTCAACCCTGGCGCGAGGAGGTAAACTTGATTGTTAAACCGCAAATGGTCTCAATGGCTTGTTTGTCTTACACTTAGTATTTTTTTGTAGTGATTTTGTGAAATAGGCTAGTTTAGTGTAATAGACATGTTCAAAATAACCAAAAATTTGTTTTGCTTCGAAACTTGTTATCGAATTGCCTGCCATTAGTTAGTAAGGGATTGGGTTATTCGTCGACAGTATTTTCTATGAGAATTATTCAACGTCTTGTGTTGGGAGAGGAGTATACTATTTTGAATAAACATTAATGGTGGCATATAATGAATGTCCCAGGTCCGGATATTAATATACTGGATGGAGAGCAAAAAATGTTACCCAACTTTGCATACCAATTTTTCGAAACCCCTCAATTGTAGGGGAATGGGCTTTGTCTCATTTATAACGATTTATTTTATTTTATAATTAGCTCCCAGTTTTTCTCAGTCGACTTTTTAACTCAGACGCAATGGTGTTCGGAGCGATGACTAGTTCCTTCTGACTTTCTCATGATACAAGTTTTCTGAATTTATCTCCCTGTTACACCTTGAGATTCAAAAAAACACAGATATCGCTCGTACAGAACAACGCTCTATACTTCAGATTTGCGTGTAAGAAAAAACTGCCTGAAACGAATTTTTTAGGGCGCGTGTCATAGAAGTGTAGTGGCCGTCGAGTAGCCTCGACCTTACCCCATGTGATTTCTTTTTTTGGGGCATCTTGGTTGACCGTGCATTCATAACGCCTCTTACAGACATGTAAGGCATCCATGACCGATTCAAAATAAATATCAACGTTCCCGAAGGCAATCCTTAGCCAAATAGAACAGAAATGAGAAAAATGAGAGAGATGCCATGAATCTCTGGACAATAATGGCGGTCACAGTACGTAATTCAATTGGAGCAGAAAAACTCCGACGAAAATTTTACTAATTAATTTTCTGAATAGGCAATAAGTTAATAAATTTTCTTCAATGGTGAGGGATATCTGTTGGTGTTTTCAAATCATGAAGTGTAACAAGTGAATAAATTCAGTAAACTTTCATCTAACTCAAGGCAGAGGTAAATAGCCCTCATTTTGAATGCTATTGCACCTGAATTAAATAATCGACTTAAAAAATTGGCACAGATAATAAAATAGGAAATTTTGGAACAACTGAGACTAATTCCATTTCTTTACGATTGATGATTTTTGAGTTATTAACACACTAAAATTGGAGAGGGTTTTTTGGCCCACCTTGTGAAATAGAAGATAATTCAACCATTCATTTAATACCTATGATAGGAACCAATTTGTAATTTTGTGTCTAATTCTGTTTTGAATACCTTATCTCTGTTGAAACAATAATTATACTGCATAAAAGAAATCAACAAACCGGACGAATACGAACACCGTAGAAGTGTGTTGCTTTTAGATTGGTGATTGGACTGCAAAATTATTCTGAGATGATGAAAGGAACAACAAATGTTACCATACGTAAATTTGATCTTAGTATAATTTCGTCTTTCATCAACTCAGGAAGCGAATACATTTTAGGGAAGCTAGTCCGAGCAGTTTGTACAGTGCAAAGCCTGGGATTTAAAACCGAGATCGTCGGTACAAAGCTACAAACTCCTCGAGAACTCGTCTACTTCCAGGCAGCAGTGTGCGGTTTGCTCTTCACAAAGTTTTCTAAATTCAAAGAGTGAACTCCAGAGAAAAGTCGTGCGCTAACACAGAACTCGGCAGCTCGGGGAGCTCTAGAATAAATGACTCCGATACAAGGGGACTGTCTATCTTCTCTTTGTGTGTCCTGTTTAGGCTAACGTATCGTTTTGATGTCAATTTCGGGCACACACAAGTTATACAAGCCTACTTCATTTGTTTATGTAGACTAAAATTTGAGTGCCAAGAGAGTTTTTCTATTTGAATATTCTAAGTAAAACTCACAAGTGACCAGAGAACATCATAGTTGTAGATATTTTTGTTGAGGTATTTTTCGAGTTCAAGATTTCATTATTACGATGATTGTAATATGACTTACAGCAAAATTTCAATCAATGTACTGCACAGGAAAAAGTACATAAGGGTGTAATAATTCTAAAAGAAGTTAAATACTGAAATGCAGCTCACAAAATATCCGAAGCGTTATGAGATTAGCTGCAGTTCCAAAAGAATTTCCAGTTTAAAATAAATGAAGTGAACAGAGAATAAGATGATGAGGTCACAGGCATCAGAATTGGTAGCGACTATGTAAGCATTTCTGAGACTATTGTTCATGTGTTCATGGAACTGCAAAACATAAACTAGGAAGATTGATCGACAAGCGCCTCAGGAGGAACAGTGTCAGAACACTGCCGTCCAGCCCATGGCTGCAGCTTCATTCCCGTACTCTTCTAACCTCACCTGGAATTTCTCTTATTGTGCATCTTATTTTGCCAGTGAGCTCGCTCTGTCTCTCTCTCTACGTCCCCCTACTGACTTTAAGTGAAGTGGGCAAATTCCACCCTGCCATGCTAATAGGCGGTTGAGCTATAGCTCTGGTGCTAAGCATCTCACTGTTCAATTCTACTTCCTCATTTCTATACCGTGACTAATGTATTAACTGTTGCTCCGTATTTCAATCCTGTAATGGAGCACGAGATATTTCAATGAGTGAAGATCCCTCCTGGCCTTCAAAACAATGTACCTCGAGACAGTTTACCTCAGAATAGTTTACCTCAAGACAGTTTACCTCAGAACAGTTTACCTCAGAATAGTTTACCTCAGAATAGTTTACCTCAGAATAGTTTACCTCAAGACAGTTTACCTCAGAATAGTTTACCTCAAGACAGTTTACCTCTGAATAGTTTACCTCAAGACAGTTTACCTCAGAATAGTTTACCTCAAGACAGTTTACCTCAGAATAATATACCTCGAGACAGTTTACCTCAGAATAGTTTACCTCAAGGCAGTTTACCTCAGAATAGTTTACCTCAAGACAGTTTACCTCAGAATAGTTTACCTCAAGACAGTTTACCTCAGAATAGTTTACCTCAAGGCAGTTTACCTCAGAATAGTTTACCTCAAGACAGTTTACCTCAGAATAGTTTACCTCAAGACAGTTTACCTCAGAATAGTTTACCTCAAGACAGTTTACCTCAGAATAATATACCTCGAGACAGTTTACCTCAGAATAGTTTACCTCAAGACAGTTTACCTCAGAATAGTTTACCTCAAGACAGTTTACCTCAGAATAGTTTACCTCAAGACAGTTTACCTCAGAATAGTTTGCCTCAAGACAGTTTACCTCAGAATAGTTTACCTCAAGACAGTTCACCTCAGAATAGTTTACCTCAAGACAGTTCACCTCAGAATAGTTTACCTCAAGAAAGTTTACCTCAGAATAATATACCTCGAGACAGTTTACCTCAGAATAGTTTACCTCAAGACAGTTTACCTCAGAATAGTTTACCTCAAGACAGTTTACCTCAGAATAATTTTCCTTAAGACAGTTTACCTCAAAACAATTTCCCTGAGAACAATTTACCTCCAGGTAATTTACCTTAGAACAATGCATAAATATTACGGAATTACAACGCTGAGCCAACAACAGGGCTGCCAATAGGTTAAGTAAGTTGAGTTTGTCTGTCCTACGCCACAGGGACTGGCGGCCCGAGGGGACAATGTTAACTCATATGTACATAGGCCTTCGGAACTTCTATTTGCTGTGCCCACTTTGCTTCTTGAGTATTCCTACGTTCTTCGCTCTCTCTTTTTTGTCTTTTCCTCTTCTTCCTTCCTAACTGGCTGTTCCAACATGCAGGGTATCCTGTGTAGAAACTCACGTAGGGTTTTGATTCCTCGTTTTCTTCTCTCCATTCTAAATTGTCCCTTCTTTTAGCTCTCCCGAAATCACGTTTTATTAAGCCAAAGTTTCTTTTAATGTAATCAATTACTATAATAATAGTAGAAATAATTTTTATAATAATAAATTAGTACGCAAAACTCTTGCTTGTGCGCTCAGCTAGTCTTATACATCTTCGGCTCTTGTAGTTAGACCCATATATCAAGGCTCGCATCGTACGGAAAACTACTGACTTATTGCTAAGGAGAATATAACATTTTGAACTAAATTCATCCAGATTGAAAATCCCACTTTGTTTGTAATGCACAAAAGTATTCATAAATTTTCAAGCTTGAAGATATTTTTGAGTAGCACTGAAGTATTTTCAGGAACTTGATAATCGAATAAAGTTGTTTCGTTTTAAAATTTATAACCGACGTTTAACCTCTTTTCCAACCTCGCTCTCCATGCATTGAAATTGAGTAGTTGAATGATGATTTCAGCTCTCAGGAAAAAGATATCTAGAAATTTTTGTTGCCGTGTTCTAAATGTTCTTACTTTTCTTCATTCTGTTGCATGATAATGTACTAAAGCTGCGGATATGTTATTCCTCATTTTATTTATACAAATTTAAATTAAACTTCAATTATTTGTAGCCCCTTAGCAGGATAAAATTATTGTATTTATCTGAATTAGTACTCCTGATGGAAGATGTGAGAGCCGAGTTGAAAGTTAGATTTGCCTTTCATTTTGATAGGATAGTTTTTTTTGTTTGTAACGGACCATTTCTTCGTCTCTTTGCAGTCCATTTTTTGCAGCTCCTATTACAGTCTTTTTCAATTTCTTCTTTATTTAATTAACTCTTTTTCAATCTAGGTGTTTCTTTGCTCAGGGTGTGGGGACATCTAACGCATAAATTTCGCACTCCCTTATTACTAGACTGCATCGTGCCTTCTCAGGAAGGCACCTCCTTGGAACACTTTTTTTTGTGGTTAGGAAGGCGTAAACTAACTTTTAATCTTATCTTCTGACACCAAAAAAAGATAAAATGTCCTTTTAGGACCATGAAATCCACCATCTCTTAATAAAAACACCTGGCGTCGCCTCATCGGCAAAAACAAGCAATTCGTTTTCTAACGCGCCGGAAGAAAATGCATCGAGCCTATTATTCTTTGAGGGAGGTCATGTGGAGGCAACGTAATGAGCAGCTTGTTGTTCCGGGACGTCAATTGGAGACACACTTGAGCTCTTTGATGGACTCATGCATTCAAACGCAGGTCCTGTAGCACTGAACATCAATGCCAAATTGCCAACGTAGTCGAACACAGACTGACACCTTGTTAGACTCTTCAAACCCGTGTCACCTCGTGCGATTCTATTGAAGAGTTTTTTTGGTCTGCTTAGGTAGAAGTTTTTTTTGCCTCTTCTGCGGCACGAGTGATGGTCACCGTGAAAATAGCTTTGTAATGTTCGGGGTGTAGCGATGATAAAAGGTAGGGTCTGCTGTAATATTCACGTTGATGGGTAGGACAAGACAGCGTGTGCATTTACATGTTTTTCTTTAAATGCGTTTGACTTAAAATTCGAGGTATGCATTAAATAGCTCATATAATACACAGCGAATCTCAAATAAGCTTACCCACTCTTTGACTGCCAATTAATACTTGTGTATTTTATTTTGATGTTGGCGTTTATTGACAAACAGACAAATCTAATGATTCAAATCGATGAAAAGAACCTTAAAGTTAGAAAAATTAAATGTCATGAAAAAAAGCGTAGTAGCTCCTGAAACAAAAACAAAAAATACACGAGTAATCATCTGTCAAAGGATGAGTACATTTTTTAGGACAACCTGTGTAACTACACACCGTATTGAAATATGCATAATTTAATTGTGACCTTCATACAACCCTTTGATCTGCTTAGGTAGGCTTATACGAACATATCTAAGGTAATTTAAACATGCGACTTGAAAGGTGATCTCATCAAAAGAGTTAGTGTACTCTACAGTCGATTTTAAGAAAGGATTCGGAACGAAGTTGAAAAATGATAAACTATCCTATTTGGGATACGAAGGAACATGCTTTTTTCAATACGCTGCAAGACTTGAGCTTGAAGACGCTGAGAGATTATGCAACCTCTAACCTTACGAATTTACACTTTTTATACGAAAACTTAAGTTTAATCAAGCCTGGCTAACCACCCAGCAGTTAGCATGAAAGATAATGTTTGAAATTAGCACAACCAGGGGGAAAATGGGAGGTCCTGAACTGAAAGTTAGATAGCCTATCTTTTAGTTGAAATAAAATGTTTTTTTGTTTTGTTAAGAACTGTTTGCTTAAGGTTTTTGCTTTTATTTCACGACAAGAACCATCTTTTTTCGGTTCACTGTTGTCCTGTTTTTCAGTACCTTTGACTTTCTTCTTCAACGTTTATCTTGTTTCATGACCTTCCTTCTTATCTTACTGTTTCTATGCGTTCGGGATCCCTTGCGAGAATATCCTTTGTGCATAGATTTATCGTTTCCTTAACTCCATATTAAATGGTACCTTCATCCTTCCTCTCTTTGAACATCTTTGTTGTGGTAAAGGGAGGCTAACACTAATTCAAAATCAATCAATCATTGATGTTTGATTTCCAACAAATTCCGACACCAAAATTCACGACCAGGCCATCAGGTGTGAGCAACGTTTGGTATCAAAGCTACCGTACTCGCCTCTTTGCAGTTCAATATAGACGAGACATGATTGGTTATTGAGATATACTCTGAAAAAACCGTTCACGATATTTTTTGAAGAAAGAGTGTTTTGTTGTAATCAAGTAGATATGCATGTTATCCATTTGGTTTTTCTGATACAATTATGACCAACTCCGGGGCGCATTACTTTTTATCTCCGGTCGAGTCAGCGTCTATTTTGAACACCTTGATAAAAATGAAAATTTTCAAACTCTTGTCTTTTGCCCAACGTGATAAAACACCGCTGACGATGCCTTCAATTATTCTGGAACCCTGCTCAACAAAAGAGAATGCTGTAAATCAGCCAGCAACAGAGACCACCAGCGAGTTATTCAGGAAATGCGAAGCTTCTGTTACTTTGGATGACATGTTCGATGTTATTAGGTTAGCCTAAAAATTTCGCGTTATAAATGAAATTTAGCTCGATCGATAATGCATTTTTTTCAAAATGGGAAATTTGTTTCTTTAATAAAAAATCTCACTTATATGAGAAATTTTTTTCATTCGATAACATATTTACGGCGCTGGATTCGTCCCATTAACGAGGAAATTTTCACTATTGGGTAAGAATCTCGATAGAAAAAAAAAGTGTCCCATTTCATAAAAGCTTTATCCCATCAAAAAGAATTTTTCCATTGAGTCAAATTTTATGCTGTACATCAAAAAATTTACCGAACGGATTCTAAAACTTTTGCCGCTGAACAAAAACTTTGTTCCGTTGGATTAGAAATCTGTTTAACTAGAAAGAGATTTTTTTCGCTAGGTAAAAAATGTTCACAGATAGAAAATGATTCATCCCATTTGAATGGAATTATCACGCTGGATACGAAATTTCTCTCGTTGAATAAAAAATTCATTCCATTAAATTAGAAATTTATTCCATTCAATTAGAAATTGATCCTAAAGAATCAGAAATTTATCTCTATGAATTAGAAATTTATCCCATTGAATTAAAAATTTACTCATCTGAATAAGAAATATATCCCATTGAATTAGAAATTCATCCCACTAAATACCAAAAAAATATTTAATCAAATGCAAAATTGACCCTGCTGCATAAAAAATACGGTTCTAGGGAACGCGGGAGAACAAGCTCTGAAGAAAGCAGGAATAACGCAGGCAGTGCCACTGAATGCTCGACATTGTACAGGCGAGGCCGCCTCTCCAGCCTCACTTTCTACCTCGCAAATCCCTGGCCACGGGAGAGCGAGCGTCGCGGTGACGAGGAGGGAGGAGTAGGCTGGCAGTGTGACGCTGGAAAAATCTAGTTAGACCTCTGACCCATACGGATGGCATTGCTAATTACTGTACGTTTTTAGCATGAACCTGCTTATGGATAATGTTCATTTATGTAAAGTAGCACTGTATTAAACTGACATCTAATCTGAAATCATGGTGTTCAAGTCATACTGTGTGTGTTCTTAATGCAAGTATCACAACTTTAGGATTATGTTATGGGACAAAGTTGCAGCAGCTGCTGCAGATGGAACAATTGCCACAGGTGCCACAACACTAACGCCAGTTGCCACACTTGCGACAGTTGCCACACTCACATGAGTCGTCACTCTTACAACAGTTGCCATGCTTTAAATGCTCCATTTGCTGCCGGTTCCACACTTTCTGCAGGTGCTACACTTGCTGCAGGTGCCACACTTGCTGCAGGTGCAGTTGCTGCAGGTGCCGCACTTGCTACAGGTGCCACACATGCTGAAGTGCTCTCTGCAGCGGCCACCGCTCGTAGGTCTACTTTCACTTCTTGTTGTCATCGCCCAGACACACCGGGCACCGGATACACACACCGCCCAGACACACCGGACACCGGATACACACACCGTCCAGACACACCGGACACCGAATACACACACCGCCCAGACACACCGGATACATACACCGGATATACACACCGCCCAGACACACCGGGCACCGGATACACATACCGCCCAGACACACCGGACACCGGATACATACACTTCCCTAGCACATCGGACACGCTATCCTGACACATCAGACACGTCCCACATACTACTGAAAGCGTTTCAACACCCAACTGATATTGTCTTATACACTAGACGCATCATAACTCAGGTCGCCTACACCTCGTCCATGCACGCAAGCAAGTCACCGATCAAGAACACCTGACGCATTGGAAAACACATCGCATAACCTAAAGAGCCCGTTCTCCTAGACGCTGTACACGTAGGTGATTTCAACCTCTAATAAGTTTTTTATTTGATATCATCTAAATTTCTGATAACTTTAGGACAAATTTTACGTTGTGTTGAGTTAACATATGCATTTCGTGATTGTGAAGAAACCGCCTCATTAGGACGTAAGTGCATGCTAATGTGGCGTTGATCTTTGAAATGAAATCACTGAAGTTATGGGGTCGTATTCGGTTACTCGATATTTTTTCAAAGCCGAGGAAAGTGTATTCAATTTTGTGCGCTGTTCAACTTCTGTCTCCCATTTGACAGTACTGAAGATAATTATTGTGAGATGTAGCAAATACGGTATTTATTCAGCAACATAATGTAAAATATATTCATGTAGCTACACATTGTTCAATATAATTATGGAACAACACATTTTCAGGTATATTCTTACAGGTACACGTTAGTATATACATTCAATTGACTACATGTTGTTGCAAATTAATTGCCTGCAGCCTCTGCGACTATACTGAATCTGACTGTTTGGGACTGATGATGTTGAAGCAGCGCTGGGAATGATTTGCTCCCTCGATTTTGTTGTAAGCTATTTTAAACGAGAATTTTGATCTCACATTAATCTGAAAGTAATAACTGAGAAGGTAATTGGGTACAATGATAAATTAACCACTTATCTGTCTGTCGGAAAAGTTATTGGTGCAATGCTATGGTAATGTTTTAGGAATAGGTCAGTTCAGGTGCGGACTACGTTGTTCTGGAATATTTTACTCAGCCGGGGCTAAAGGAATTTGCGAATGAATAGATGGCTCAGCAACACTGACGTTTCAAAAAACAATCATCGGCATCTAAGGATGCTTTCTTTCCAACTCAAGCCTGATACATATCACCTTGTACATTGGTTTTTCAGATGCCTTATGATTAACAGGACGCCATGACGCTTTCCCCCGGTTCTCCCTTTTCCCGGTCAAGTCGCTTGAGTGAAGTTCTCCAGCATTTTTAAGCCTCTGTATACTAGTACAGAGAATGTAAGGAAATTGGGACGAAATACCGAGACGCTTATTGATTTTTTGGGTGAAAGAAACGTAGGATGAAATTCTGGAGGTATTTCAAGAAATGCGGAAGCTGTCGTAAGTGGTGATTGGTTCAACTGTGCGCCTGCGTGCGCTGCAAACAAAAGCAAACGGAAATATTGTGTACGTATTCATAAGCGGTCTCAAATAATCCTTTACTTTCCAGGCTGACAGGTGGATTTTGAAATCCCCTTTATAAACGTTCTAACATAATTTGGATCAAGTTAAACTTGCACCCTAACGTGTTCTTTGAAGTTCACTGCCGATTCGATGACTACTTGACAGCACAAATAATGATGGTTGTAACAGTGATTTGAGGAACAAAATTTCAGTTAGTAAAAATTTAGGTCAGGAAGAAGTCGTTCGCACTTTGCTCCCCATAACACTGACTGCGATGAAACCCATTGGTGGTTACTGCGGGTGTTTTCATAAATACTTAATGATAACTAAATGAAGGCATGGTCTGTTTAATGTTCGTTATTTTTAAGATCGTTCTCTAAATTTGGCTCTACTTTGAGTTGAATATTGAACTTCAGTTTGACCCGCCGCAGTCAACGTGTTACAGCACTATAGTGTCACCCGCACTGATCGACGAGTTAACCCTCGGCTTGACTAGCTGCAAAGCTTACAAATTACAGAGTATCTCAGGCCCGGTCTGTCACCTATACCAGCGCCAGAGCTCACAAGTAGACCAAGAGAACTAAGAAACCACTTCAGTTGAGAATCCTAATGACGGATTTTGACATTAATTTTCATATTTGTAGCATGAGGCCAGAAGATTTTAGTTGTATTTTTCCTTAGTGGCGTTAGCTGTTATGTATAGCTGATTTATCTTTGGTGGATTTATTCTAGGTTTTTGCCATACCTCACTCAAACAATCGTTTAAATTATTTATTGTGTTAATGTGTGCATAAATCTAAATAATTTTGTACGTGTAAATACACGCATGCAAGTACGTGCCTACCACAGGAGCAAGCACGTCTGTCCTCAAACGTACTGCATTGGCTCGTAACCTAAACTTTTATTTCAAATATGAAATGACCCACAGGCATTTCAGAAATATTCTGAAGCCCATTTGAGATCTGCGAAACAATTTCTGCAGCCCACATGAGAGCCACGAAATCATTCCATAGCCCACCAGAGACCAACAAAATAATTTCGCCGCCTACTTGATATTCACAAAATTATTTCACTGCCCTCTTGGTATTTACAAAATTCTTACACAGCCCGCTTGAGATTCACGAGATCATATTACAGCCCACCTGATACCCGCAAAATGATTTCGCAGCTCATTTGATATCCGCGAAATCATCCCACAGCCCATCTGCGACCTATCAAATCCAACATAAAAATCGCGCAGGATCCCCGATAGAAATCCAGTTGTAGGGACGCAGGCGGTGGTTGCCTCCAGGTGTGCGGATTACTTTCTCCCGGCGCTAGAAACCAAGCGCGGGCAGCGGCCGGTCAATTATCGCCTCCGCCTCTTGAACTAGTTCCTGGACCCGGTCAGTTGTCGCTTCAGTTCAGCCTCTTGAATTCAAGCCTGTTTTTCTAAAACCAAAATTTAGGCGTTGATAAGGAAAAAAGGTAAATTTTCAACAATTTTGAGCGTGATGTAAGCCCAATTATAAATCCTCCGAACAGTTCTCCACCGTGGCAAAAAGTATGGTAATAGTGGCTGTCCTCGTCAGCGTATTCTGCCCACGTTCTCCTTTTGCTTTCTCGCGCACTTCTGAGTTATTTGCGTATTTTGAAGAAGATTTTGCTTCACGTTCAGGGAGCGTTTTCTCTCTTGCTCTCTCAAAGCTGAGAAGATATCTTCACAAAACTAGCTTTACCAAAATGTGAAGATATCTTCTTAGCTTAACAGCTCGATATCTAGGGTGAAGAGGCTGATGTATATGAAATATCGAAGACAATACCGTACATGCTTTTCATAAGATTATTATTTAAAGCATCCATCACTGAGAGAATCTTTGACACCCCTGTGTGTGTAAAACGGTTATTCAGAAATATTTTGATACACATTGGAGTATATCTTTTAACCACATATTAAAGCGGTTGACAGAGTTAAATCGCATATCCTCGCTTCAAATAGCTCAAAAGTATTAGTAGAAAACCGAACTGTGTTTTGATTTTGTGAATGAAAAATAGGTTGTTCTTAGTAAAATATCTAAAACGACGTGCGCATTGCACATAAAATATTAGGGCTATGCAGGGCAATAAATAAATAATTCGACACGTTCGCTACGGTTCCGCTGTTGTTAACGGTTGGTATAGTTGGGCTGTGAGTGGCAGAATTGGGAAATCAACTTTACTGCTCGAATGCATTTTTATCTTTCCTAAGAAATCCGAAAAATTTAATTTGCGCGATGACTTTTCTTCTCGTATGATAACGATTATTTTCTAAAAAGGTCACGAAACAGATGAAACGTCATTCACTTATCACCGTCATTCACCGGTATATGAATGAGTAATTTAGCCACTGTACATTTGTCCTAATACAAAGGGTAGGTTTAAGGGCAGTATGAACCATTATTTTCGTACTTACGATCTAGAGTGACATATTACTTTACCTAAAACGTTTAAGATGGTATTTGAGTTGTAGATCAAACATCTTTTTGGCGTGCCTGCTGTACACACATGAAAACAACAGACAGCAATTGATAGCCTACATTATTCATGATGATCGACATTGAAGGAGTCTCTTCAGAAGCAGCTGAAGCTACTTTTGCATGATGTCAGGTGCATTATGCTCAAATTTCATTGGAAAACAAGCTCAAACCTCAAAATTTTGGACGGAAAATGGCATGAAGGGTAGCCTAGTCGGTGGATGAATTTTACTGCTGGCAATACAGCTACGACATGGTAAAATGTTTTAAAATCTGACCCTTGGATTTTGGTCTTACTCCTGTAGAGTTCTAACGAAACACTTAAATATACATAGTATAGGGTGTTTTTTATAACGAATTCTTTCGCAAATACGTTTGGATATATCCAAACTCGCTCTTGTGTAAAAAAATCCGTGTTCTTATAATCGCGTCTGATAACTCATTAGAAAGTACAAAAGATCTTATACGTAGAATTTTCTACCTACATGTTATGATAGAATTTCGGAGTGTATGAAATTAACGAGCCTAGAGGCAAAATGCAACTGAATTTTTTTCTGAAGCAACCCACCTAAATTCGGCACCCGTGGATCAGCAGCAAAAACGGGATTCGTAGCTGAAACATTAATGCATGAATCTTGATCTTCGTGAGAATTTATTCTCCGGGAGGAAATATAATCTATTCTATCGTGGCTGGACCTAATTTGATACAGTTTTATGAAAAATAACAAGGTCTTTTATTCTGCTGTACGAACTGATAATACTATTTTTTCAAGCATTCACTGAATGTAAAAACGATGTCTTCACATGAGCTTGCTAAAACCTGAAGCAGCTCTGTGAATGAGACCTGTATCCATGTCAGATTCGCGAACATTTAGCGTCATTGTGTTCGAAGAATCCTCGTGAAAAAAAACAGCGTCTCAACACAACCATATCTACTCAAAATTAAAGGAAGCTCTAACATAGGTCTACTAGCTGTTGGAGAATGAAGTCTTGGAAGATGAAATATCAGTTGTGAATACATTTCATTAATTCAAAAGCGTCAATACTTAGCGAAAAAATTGCACGATTCAAATGAAACTTTGTTAAATCACAGCAGCTGCGCGAATAATGGAGATGAACTACAGGAACACATTTGAAAGAAAGCCTCGTAAGCATTGATATTGAAAAATTACTTCCGCCAAGCCTCTTGTTGAAATATGAGTGCTTTCGTTGTACGTTTTCATTTCAATTTGTTTTCGTTCTTTGTCGCTAAATTTCATGATCGTCCTCAACACACGCTCATGTTATTTGCTCGATAATTTTTTTACAGAATGGGAGTAAATCTTGAATAAATCACATAAACTTTGGTTTGTGCGTAACCAAGTGATCAGTGGGTCCTTGTTTATTCAGGTCCAATTAAGGGTTCATTTGAAATCCAGCGGACTCATTTGTAATTGCGCTGGCGACTAATCCCAAGGCATCTCACATGGTAACATCCCACATAACAGTTATCTAGGTGTTCATAGCAGATTGTCACGGCCAATTGCACTCGTATCTAAGCTCTTTTCTACCATAACTATCTTTAAATGTTACGTACATTACCTGAGCTTCCAATTGGTAGCACTTCTTATTTGCACAAATCTTATCCACGTGCGAATTACAGCAGCAATGCTTCAAAGGTGGTCAACAAAAACAAAGGTAACGATTAAAGGGAGAATTGTACTTCTCGTTTGATGTATAAGAGTGGAAGAGTTCTCTATTCCAGCCTCTTGTGCTCATACAACCCCCACTCACTTCCCGTAATAAATAAGACGCTGATGAATCATTACTATAGCATGACTGTAATAATAAAGCGATCAATAAAAATGTTTCCAGGCTTTTAAACGAATGTTGCATCCGTCAAATCGTGCGGGTGATCACTTGAGGAAGTGGTCACCGCATGACGCACGAGTCGTCACGATCACGATCTTTCACGACTCCGTTCCTTCCTCCGTCACGACACTTGGAGGCAATAAGTAGAACCTCCGCGTGACAACTGAGCATTGGAACCGGCCGACTCGAGCGCTCGATCTTCTTTAGAACACTTCCACTGCTCGTATATTTCATCCGCATCTTCTCTACTCGAAGTCTTGAGTCTCATTGTGATCTCATCTTCTCTATTTGAAGTTTTGAGTTTTACTGTGATCTCATCTTCTCTATTTGAAGTTTTGAGTTTCATAGTAATCTGAACGAATCTTTGTCTCCTTTGAACTTAGCATTTTGAGCATCAATGTTGAGTGTAAAGTGTAAATGGACGAATAATTCCGCGGCCCTGAATTGATTAAAATAAAACTTTTTTAACACAAGACCTCGTGAAGAATCTTGCAATCGTCGAACACTCTTCCGGTCACTCTTCACTGCTTCTGGTCAATTGCTCTTGCATC